>JAPFBL010000290.1:600000-781123 GCA_026182355.1 Hermatobates lingyangjiaoensis | reverse complement strand
ACGGACAAAATTTAGTTCAATGTACAAAAAAAAAACAGAGAGAAATTAAAATCACACACTTACAGTCTCTAATTTTTGGTTCCAACCGTCTTCAGGAGAGATAAGAGAGGGACACCAAGCGCACTTGTTCCGACACGGTTCGGTCTTGGTGTCCTTCTCTTATCTCTCCTGAAGACGGTTCAAACCGAAAATTAGAGACTCTAAGTGTGTGTAATTTCTCTATGTTCCTTTTGTACATATATATATTTGTACATTAAACATACTTCATACTTCATGTACTTCATTAAACATACAAAACAGTGACCTTAAAGCTATACCAAGTTCAAAAAATTTTGATACCACCTACAAGTTTGTAAGAGAGGTGTAGGTAAAGGGACACGACACAGGTAGATGGGTTCAGTGCCCTGCCCTGCCGGCCCTCCCACCTACACCTCCCTCCTTTCTCCATACTTTATTTCCGTAGTTAGTTGTTAACTGTACCATAGTTAAGTTGTTCTCTATACCATAGCCTTAGTTTTGATTATAATTTTAGTTTATAGATTTTTACCTGAAGATGGCTAATGTAAGCCGAAAGCTTGTGTTTTAGATTAAGTCGTAAATTATAGTGTTAGAATAATGTTTTGAAAGTGTTTAGTGTTTACCTTCATGTCGTTACCAGAACTCCTCTGGAAAATACCCGAGAGTTACCGTAAACTAGTGAGGAAACTAGAAAAAATCAGCCATAAATTGGTCAACGCAGAAGCTGCTGCCAACTTTAATAATATATATTTGTACATACATACGAGTATATATATTTGCACTATATATATATATGTTCTGAGATTTTTTTTTGCTGCTTTGGTCAGGATATTAAAAACGCTTCTTTGCCAACGTTTCGACATATATTTATGTCCTTCTCAGGGCTGGGAAGTCAATTGTGTATCCTTGTTTTTCATGTGCATAAAACTCCTCTACATGTTAACTAGATAAGGGACTGTTGCTAGGGCTCCACATTGTCCTGAAAATGTGACAATGTGGAGCCCTAGCAACAGTCCCTTATATAGTTAACATGTAGAGGAGTTTTATGCACATGAAAAACAAGGATACACAATTGACTTCCCAGCCCTGAGGAGGACATAAATATATGTCGAAACGTTGGCAAAGAAGCGTTTTTAATACCCTGACCAAAGAAGCAAAAAAAATCTCAAAACCTGTGAATAAAGAGTGGTCAAGAAACAAACAGCATGATACGAGGGTCGTCCAGAAAATAAGTTCCGTTTTGGTCTGTAGGGCGGTAGGAGTGGTTTTTGCCAAATCCGGCAACACCGCTCGAAAGAGGAGAGGTGGGGGAATAGAATGAGAGGTGGGGGACCTCAGTCGGTCAATTACCGACGTCAGGGCAGGTAGTTGAAATGGAGCCCTCCATGTCACGTCCCGCCACCTCGATCCCCGTTCCCTCTCTAGTTGTTTTTCGCGGAGTGATTCAATTTCTTTATGCACAGGGTTTCAAATCAGTTCAAATTCACGAACAGCTCATTTCTGTTTATGGAGAAGGTGTAATGAGTGAATCAATGGTGAGGAGATGGGTACGTGAATTTAAGGCGGGAAGACATTCAGCTCTCTAGGGACCCACCGGGCGGAAACTTTCCGAAAGTCAAGTTTTTCCGAGACGATCTCATGGATGAGGGATCGTGAGATGTCTGGGAAACTCAGGTGGAGTTCATCCAGGGTTGAACGACGATCTTTGCGAATTGCATTGTCGATTTCTGCGCAATTTCGTCCGTCACAACTGAGGGTCTGCCTCTCCCACTTTCATCCTCAAGTGAATGTCTTCCCGCCTTAAATTCACGTACCCATCTCCTCACCATTGATTCACTCATTACACCTTCTCCATAAACAGAAATGAGCTGTTCGTGAATTTGAACTGATTTGAAACCCTGTGCATAAAGAAATTGAATCACTCCGCGCAAAACAACTCGAGAGGGAACGGGGATCGAGGTGGCGGGACGTGACATGGAGGGCTCCATTTCAACTACCTGCCCTGACGTTGGTAATTGACCGACTGAGGTCCCCCACCTCTCATTCTATTCCCCCACCTCTCCTCTTTCGAGCGGTGTTGCCGGTGTCTAACCACCTCGTATATATATATATATATATATATATATAAAGTTACGCAGGTCCGGAGATCGGAAGGGTTTTTAAAAAAAAGGAATATAACAAAGCTAGCTCGCACGGTGGTTGAAGACAAATTGAATTTATTAGTCGCTCCTTCTATTTATAGAAGAGGCAATGTTGATATGGACTTCAACCCTATAGTCTCTGACGGGCAGACATTACTTATATATATAAATATATATAATCTCCATAAATTGTTCTTGACCTCTTCTATTCTATTGTATGTTTTGTTATTGAGGGCTAGGTCAAATAACAGAAAATAAACTCCTTCCTAGGCCAACGTCTCAAAAATGTGTGTTAGTTCTCTATGTGAGTTGTAGATTGTTTTGGTAAATGATTATAGTTCTTACTTTTATTTTAGCCCTGAAGATGATGTACAAATACATCAAAACGTTGGCCTAGGAAGGAGTTTATTTTTTTTTATTTGACTTAGCCCTCAATAACAAAACATACAATATATATATAAAATAAATTCAAAACGAAGGAAACACACAGAAAGACACAGACATAACTCACATCGATATTTCGACCATCGTCGTCATCAGGAGGTGTGAAGAGCGAAGAGTCTCGCAGGAAGGCAAGGCGGGACACTTCGCTCTTCGCTCTTCATACCTCCTGATGACGACGATGGTCGAAATATCGATGTGAGTTATGTCTGTGTCTTTCTGTGTGTTTCCGTCGTTTTGGATTTATTTTATTTAAAAAAGTCCGCTGGACCGTTTCTTTTTTAATATGATATATATATATATATTATATATATATATATATATATATATATATTATATATTAAACTACTGAAAGTGACAATCATGAATCTGTTCAAGCATGTTCGATATTTGTTTTTACCTTCTGTTAAGAGTGTTCTTCAATTTGTCCCAGGAGAACCCCTGGTGCCTGCTGTTTGGGATGTACCTCCCCTGACGACAGGCAGTAAAATGCCTGTCATAGTATTCTCTCATGGCTTCGGAGGTACTAGATTCATATATTCCACCATCCTTGGTGAATTGGCATCACGTGGCTTTTTTTGCGCTGCAATAGAACATAAGTAATTACGTTAGTTATTTTTGTTTTATAAATAGTATTAATAAAATTTTTGTTTGATAACAAGTATTTTGTTTAATAAATAATATAATAATATATTTTCTATTTCTTGTGTTTGATTAAAATACATTATATCAGGTATGAACTATGTTTGTAGACAGATAATCTAGTTAAATAGATAGATAAATTCTATATTATATATAGAAAATGTTTTTGTATCTGGGATCAAATTGTCATTTTTTGCTAGAGTGTAACGTATTGAAGTAATATATACATCTAGTAAGATCTACTTAAGGGGCCAGGTTAGCTCAGTAGTTAAACGTACTCGCACTCTGGGCTGGTAGTCCGGGGTTCGATCTCCACCTGGCCTTCGATTTATTGACGCGGGAGGTGAATTAATAAATCCGATTAATAAATTGATGAGGACGTTAAGCCGTCGGTTCCGAGCCTGTACAATGTCAGATACTCGTTAAAGATCCCTACTCGAAATGCACTTGAGGTTAGGCAAAATTTAGGACTCCCAATGTAGAATCTGTAGAATCACCAATCTAAACAAAAAGCCGGTAAACGGCTGACCTTATCAGCTGCAGGATCGGTTTAGCCAATATGAAAACAATAAAATAAGATCTACTTAGTTTCTAACACATGTAATGTTAATACAGATAACTAATAACTATAATTCGTTAATTGTGAAATCTGTTATAATGTAGTATTTACTGATATTGGGAGATTTCAAAAATTACGTCTCCCCGCAAAAAAAAAAAAGTTTAATATTTGCCAAACCACCTAATAACTAAGAACCATAGTTTTGGCCGTAATACTGATTTAAAAATTTTACAGATTAACGATAAGTTTCTTGAAACAGCGTTCGAGATCAATAAATCCTTTAGAATGAATTCCTCTCTATATCTGAACGAACAAATTCCAAGTTGTCCGAAATTTCTTAACCTTTTTATATCATTTTAAAGTTGTAGTTTCTCTTGCAAAACAGCCATGTTCCAATGGACAGTTAGGTAAATACGTATACCTCCTACATTCCTCCGAACTCCGTTCCATCCGTACCAACACTCCTTGAACCCTCAGTCCTTCCTAAGTCACTCCCATAGATCGACTCTCA
Source organism: Hermatobates lingyangjiaoensis (assembly GCA_026182355.1). NCBI lineage: Eukaryota > Metazoa > Arthropoda > Insecta > Hemiptera > Hermatobatidae > Hermatobates > Hermatobates lingyangjiaoensis. The sequence continues at coordinate 776,811 of JAPFBL010000290.1, read as the reverse complement.
AGAGTGCAGGTAATAAAAGTTCATGTTTCATTATGTTATTATGTTTTATTAAAGTTCAGGATAAATTACGTAATTTTCCATACTAATTCCCTTGTTAAAAACCTCAATAGTACAATTCAGCAGTCATATATTGTATTCAATTTCAAATAATTCACTTTCATGTTTTTAAAGCTCACAGGTATGAATATTTCTTTTTTTTTATATATTAACCTGAATAAGAACACTTAGTGATCGAAACGCGTTGTTAGTTTCATATTAAACTTTTTTTCTGTGGAGACGTAATTCTTGAAATCCCTCAATAATAACAGTCATGTTATTATTAATAAGTCACACTTTCACCCTTTATGAAGTTCAAATTAAACCCTCATATAATTTTATTAAAGAAAAGTAAATTTTTATAGAATTTTCTCCTTAGTTGAGAAATCCCAATGAACCCATTTTTTTTTCAAATCTGACGGAATACCTTTAATATGCAGCGAAGGATATTCATTTTAATATTCTTTATTGCATTAAATTTCCTAGATACCGTACCTAACAACGATACTTTGATTGAATCGGGTTTCTCAGGTCAAGCAGTTCTTTGCCACTTCTGCTGACAATCAAAAATATTCTAACAAGTAGTATCAGAAATGAGTCAAGAACCACAATCTTCAAGAATTACTCTAAAAAACTTAAGCTACAGGACTTTCATAGAATACAAAGCTCTTCTTACAGTAAATTATATTAGAATAATAAACAGTTTTAACCACATAGACACTAGCTATTTAAATCCAGATCTCAATTTAACGTAAAATTATCAAAGAACATTGGCACGAATAAGAACAGCAGGCGGTGACAGTCTACACCTATCGTTCAGAGGTATCTTATATAAAATTAAAACTGAGGAGCTCTGTACAATATGCAGGAATGTAAGACTTTGGTCCATATAGTATTATGAGATGTCTTATCTGTGGCCCTCAACGGGAAGCCTTCTTACCCCACAGCTTTTTCAATAACGAATGATCGGATATAACCAACCTTGTCTCTCTCCTAGGAATTGTACACAAAAGGGAGGTTGCAAATATATTTTACTTTTTTATAAATATTTTAAAAATTAGAGCTTTTATTTTAAATGAGTAGATTAAAATAGAAAAAAAAAGCTTTTAAGAAAGGTTCGAATATCAGTATATTTCAAATTTTATTCTTTTTTTTTTGTTTTTTATTCTCTATTTCGTTATTATTGATTATATTATGGCTTGAAAACTACCTAGCAACGTGAACTTTAAACTGTGAAGGAATGTAATACTCCTTTATATAAAGTTTTACACTTTAAATACAAATATGTATTATTTATATGTTTCTACATATAGTATAATATATGATCAAACCACCATATGAAATGGTAAAACAAGACTAAGATCTTTCAACCGTAACAGGCGGTCTTCGTCAGAGTCAAAAAGCCAACTGACAGTCAGTCTGTCAGAGAGTTTGACTTTTGAACCTAGAAAATTTGACCGAATCCCGATTAGATAACACACCTATATATATATAAAGATTTCACAAGTTGGGTTTTTGACTGACGAAGACCTCTTGTTACGGTTGAAAGATCTTAGTCTTGTTTTCCCATTTTCACATTGTGGTTTGATCATTGATTGTTATTTCACGTGTTTATGTGAAATCTTTTTATAGTATGATATATATAGTATTTATATAGTATATATAAATAGTACTATTTATACATACAAATAGTATGTATGTATGTATTTGTATGAATAGTACAAATCTATTGTATTCTATTGCATTAAATTTAAGTTTATTAAAATAGGTGTTGTATGAAATAGTTGTTATATTAAGTTTCATTGTAGATCGTTAATGTCTCCAAGATGATGTGCTCATGTTAACAAAAAAATTTTAAAAAAAAGTCATAAAAATTAGTGAATCTAATTAGATCAGTGCATAATTATCTTTTAAACGAAAGATATTATTTTTTTAATGGTTATCTTTAAAACCAGCGGTTCCCAACCTATATCAAATACTTACGACCATTTTGAACAGCAATCAGGAAGCGACCCCAATCGTTAATATCTTTTATACATTTTTTTTTCTATAAAAACGCATATATTGCAATTTTAGGAAGAAACTGTCATATTCAGCTTAAATATATGATTAATATAGAATTTCATCATAATCAAGCTCCTACAAAACATTAATTAACTGCAAAATCAACTTTCGAAGTATTCAAACGAAACAAATTTCAACGTTATGCCTGAACATTTACCAAAGTCAGTTATGAACTGAGCTAATGTAGACGGCTGTTATTGTAGCTTTTTAGCTACATTCTATCCTAGTCATCCGTTGTCGAATGATGGCACAACCTCAAGTCTGTTCCACATCTAATTTATTTCGTACTTGTTTTTAAGGATGAGTAGTTGGGAGAAGGCTGTTTCACATAAGTAATTGTGGTAGGGCAATAAATTCTTATTGCGATTTTGATATACGACTGATTCTGAATTTATATAATTGTCTTAATTTTATTCTAAATGTTATTTATTTAACTGTCTCCTGTTTACCGTGTTATATAATATCACATTCGGGTCAAAAATGCGACCATGCGCACGACCGTTTGGGGTCGCGACCCACAGGTTGAACCACTGTTAACCATTAAAAGTTATTGAAAATCATTATTCTAAAGTAATATAGTTTTTTTTTTAAACAATTTCTAGAGAAACTTCAGCATCTGCTACATATTATTATGCATCTGAAGAAGATAAAAATAATGACAAAAAAACTTGGATTCCACACGAAAGAATTCAATTTGGCCCTGAACATTACCCAGTCAGAAACGAGCAAGTATACTTTTTTCATAGTCATCCTACAATTGCAAATATTGATAATTTTTACCTACTTTTATAAGTTTTTTTTTTTTTTTAGGTAAAGAAACGGGTTGGTGAACTTAAGAAACTCATGGATATTGTTGAAGATATTAATAACGGAAAAGGAAGAAATATAATGGATTCTAATTGTAATCTGAATTTATTCAAAGTAGGTCATACTTACTAATCCAAGAATTTCTTTTTTTAATTATTTAATTAGTATACTTTTATTTTCATAGAAAGAGATATAAATCACTTATATATCTCTTTGAAGGTTTTTTTTTTTAAAAATATATTAATTTAGTTGATAATAATTATATAAAGTTCAATGAAAAATTTATTTTTTATTCACGGTTATATAAACTATTGCTAAATAGATATAAACTATATAACTAGAGATAAACCCTTAGTTACTATAATACCTGAGGAAGAACACTAAGTGTTCGAACGCGTTGTTTATACCATTTAATTTTTATATGTGGAGAGCCATTTTATTAGCTTTTTACCCTAAAATGAGTAAATACCACATAATAACTGATTGCACTACGTTAGAAATGTTTTGAAGATAAAATGGAAAATAAAAGCCAAATTTCAATTTCAGTTCAAACTTTAGATTATTTTATGAAAATATTATTGGCTAAAATCGAAAACTATTTTACAGGATCAACTGGATATGTCTCGTATAACAGTTATGGGTCATTCGTTTGGAGGTGCAGCGTCATTATTAACAATGATGAAGGATGACAGGCCAGTGTAAGATTCAATTAATATCTCTATTTGGTTGAGTGACATTTAGCCGGACTCATATCTCTGCATCGACTGTAAAGTTTTATTTCATTATTGGATTATAAACTGTATAGCTATCTACATTAAAAAAAAACTTTGACTTAAGATAACCAGAGAATGGTTGAAACATGTCGCAAATACAACTACCAAGTCAACAGTGCAAAATTCTCCACCCTCAACCAACCATCCATCAATATTAATATGAATATTTGACAGAACAAACAAAAGAGGAAACGTAAATTCATCATAACCTGTTTTGATCGTTGTGTACCTTAGCTTTCCAGCCATTACACCAATTAATTCATCATAACCATTAAATAGAAGGGGTCTCTATGTGAAGAAGTGGGAGTCTAGAGTCAACATCTTTTAATCAAGAGGGACTGTGCAACCTCTACCCCCATTGACATGAAGACAAAGGTTACTTTTCCTAGAAGACAAATGAGAGGAGTATCAAGTAAAATAAAATCAATATCCGTAGCAGGGAATAGAAAAAACTAACACTCAACCACCAAAAAAATCAAAAATAGAAAGGGATAATGCAAATATGAACAAGAGTTCACTGCAAAGTGAGGCTCATGTTTTCTGCCAATATTCTTATATCACAGAGGGACTGTGCAACCTCTATACCCATTGGCGGAATAACGGAGGATTCGCTGAGCTGCGTGTAACTGGAACTTTCTAAGAACTGCACTCATACAAACTCTACTCTCCTATTGGTCACCATCGTAACGACTTAAAAAAAAAATATAGATTTTTCTCTACTCAACTTTGCTATGACTAAACTTACTATTGAGCACATAAATAATTACTCCAATTAATTGATTCATTCTAATGCGGAAATATCCAATAATTTTACTTAATTTATATGGAAACTTTTCTAAAATATTCAATTATACAGGTCTTACATAAACCAACAATTATATTATCAAAACAAAAACCACCATATCGTAAATAACAATTCCTTGTAATAGATTAGCCAGATTAGTCATGTTAAACATTATAAGGTTGTTAACATTACAAGATTAGTATGTAGATATATTATTCATGCATATTACCATCACATTTGATGCTTGAAGTAACTAATAAATGAGGCCGTCAACTTCGTTGTATCTGAGATAAGAACTACAATTCTCAGTAATACTAACACTTATAGTATGTGAAAACAAGACTAAGATCTTTCAACCGTAACAAGCGGTCTTCGTCAGAGTCAAAAACCCAACTGAACACTAGATGCAGAAAACATCTGGTGAGGAGTTGAGAAGAGTGGGAGGGAAGAGTGGTATTTTAAAAGGGTGAAAGCACAGGAAAGGACTAATGTCCAGAAAGGGTTGTTTGGGGAAACAAAGGAGTACAGTAAGAAAAAGTAAAAAACTATCCGCTAGCTGTCAACCCTCTTTGAAGAGGCTATTGCCCTCGTGACGAAAGTATCAAGTTTGAAGAGACCGTTACTAATGTTTATAATATTAGATCTATTAAATTTAATTAGAGACGATTCAATAATATTTCTTAACAATATTGATTTTTCATAGGTAATAAATTTAGCTCCTGTCCAATCAATATGATGATTTTCATTTTTTATATGCAAGAATAAGGCACTACTGTTTTCCTGTCTACTTACGTTATATTGGTGTTGTTTTACACGTGTTTTTAATGATTTACCAGTTTGACCAATATAAATTTTATGGCAATTTTTGCACGGAATTTTATAAATACCAGCGGACTCCAATTCGCTTGGAGAGTTTTTTATTAACATATTACCCACGTTATTACGATTAGAAAACACTATATTAAAATCAAGTTGTTTGGCTAATCTTGGAAGGGGGTCCAATGATTCGTGGTATGGCAAAACTATAGAATTTGATAATAAAAGGGGCTCTTTTGAAGTATTAGAGAAAGTTTTTTTAGCACCCTTCAAAGCTAAATCGATATAAGAAGAGGGGTATTTTAATGAAAGGGCAATTGACCTAATGTTATTAATCTCTTCATTAAGAAATTCTGGAGAGGAAACTCTCCATAGCTAAATTTATTACCTATGAAAAATCAATGTTGTTAAGAAATATTATTGAATCGTCTCTAATTAAATTTAATAGATCTAATATTATAAACATTAGTAACGGTCTCTTCAAACTTGATACTTTCGTCACGAGGGCAATAGCCTCTTCAAAGAGGATTGACAGCTAGCGGATAGTTTTTTACTTTTTCTTACTGTACTCCTTTGTTTCCCCAAACATCCCTTTCTGGACATTAGTCCTTTCCTGTGCTTTCACCCTTTTAAAATACCACTCTTCCCTCCCACTCTTCTCAACTCCTCACCAGATGTTTTCCGCATCTAGTGTTCAGTTGGGTTTTTGACTCTGACGAAGACCGCTTGTTACGGTTGAAAGATCTTAGTCTTGTTTTCCCATTTCTTATTGTGGTTTGATCATTGATTGTTGTTTCACGTGTTTATGTGAAATCTTTTTATAGTATGTGTTTATATTTCAAATTTTATGTTTATCCCTAAGAAATGTTCTGCAGAAAACTAGTTTTTTATACAGCTTTCATGTAAAAACATTAATTTTTTTTTTCAGTTTCTATATTACAATGTTAACTAATTTATTTCCTTATTTATTTAATTTTCCTAACTGTTTATTTCAGTGCTGGTGCGATTTTAGATGGTTGGATGTTTCCACTAAAAGAAGAAAAAATAGAAATCAAGAAACCTCTTCTCTTTATCAACACTCAATCATTCCATATAGCGGCTAATTTGAAGGTTATGGATAAAATCATTGCTGAACCTCCAAACTCGCCAAGAGAAGTTTTTACAATGAGGTTAAATTATTATAAATATCTATAATTGATTATATCAATAGTTTAGCAGTCCAACTTACATTATTATAATGAATATTTAATTTTTTTTTTATATTAACATAATAAAACTGAGTATTTGTTAAGGTTACCAAAAGGAAAGGTTATATCAATGGATTCAAAACTTTTTTATAGAAACAACTTTTCTGCATGAATAATGGAGCTATATTCAATTTGAATAACAATATTAACTACACTAAAGAAACTGCATAAATTGTTTTAGATGTTTCATAAATGAAATATTTAAATAAATCAATAATATTTCATTATAGTTTAATAGATTTCCGATGTTTGGAAGGAAAAAAATCAGATAAAAAAGTAAAAATCAAGTTTTTTTATAGGAACAAATAATTTTAAATATAATAAGCATAAATATTGCTATTATTACCAATAATAGGACCAACGGTCACAGGTATGTTGAAGACTCCGGTTCTTTTAGACACGAAGTTTAGCAACACTGGACCTAGTCTTCATAATGTAACTCGCTTATGGTTTTAAATTGGTTTCGAATCAAAAATCCAAACCTACTCCTCTTGAAAGGTATTAAGCTTTTTTTTCATGATGGTGGATGTTGAAAAAATTATAGATAAATAAATGAAAAAAAAAGAGTGAAAAGGAGTGGAAGAGGTGGAACTGAGCGTTATCAGTGAATTGAATAGTGGAAGGGAGAAACAATGTCACGTAAAGGTTCTAAGAGTCTTAGATAAAAATTTTTGAAATAAAAATGATGAAAGTTTTCAAATAATTTTTTTCAGAAATTATTAAAAAAAAATAAAGGAAATTTATATTCAAAAGAAATGAAATAAATATTTTTGTATTCCTAGTAGAATGATGATGGTGTAATTTATTATTCGAATGCCTTCCTTATCTCGACCACATATATTTAACACTATTTTTCTTTTTTTCGAGGTTTGTTCTAGCTTCAATAATACACCTTTAAGCCGATGTTTCGTCTATATTTGTAGACATATTCAGGGCTTGGTATTTTTTTTTTATGAGGAAACAACTAATAACGGTTTGAATTCAAATCGAATCAAGGGCAGTACACTAGCTGATTTGAACACAAACCGTTATGTAGTTGTTTCCTCATAATTCCTTTCGGCCTTCACGAGGTTACCTGTTTAACCTGCTATATGCAGGGACAAACGAAAGAGGAGGAGAAGGTGGCCAGGGGCTGGGCCTGATCGCCTTCGTTCACAATCTTTCCAACTCCCAAATTTTTCATAATAGAAAAATACCAAGCCCTCAATATGTCTACAAATATAGATGAAACGTCGGTTTAAAGGTGTTGTATTATTAAAGCTAGACCAAACCTCGATAAAGAAGAAAAATAGTGTAATTTATTATTACTGAAATGTAAAAATTTACCAGAATATTGTCATGAACCGAAAATCTTGTGTTCTGCAATAGGTATACTACACACGAGGCGCAAACAGACACCCCTCACTTTGTGGGTAATTGGCTCGATTTGTTTAAGAGGAAACTGGATCCTGAAATGGCTACCAATATAAATAATCATATGATTTTCAAGTTCTTTTCTAAATTCTTAGGTAGGTGATTTTATATATTCTTCTAAGTTTTGTATATTATTAAGTTAAGGTGGATGTATCTACGATGACAATACTTCTAACATCTTGAGGTAAAATGGATAAACAAACAAAAGTCTTCAAACAAATAAAGTTTTATTCAACAAACAACAACGCGTTTCGAACACTTTGTGTTCATCATCAAAAAGACACCACAAGGATGTGGTGCTGAAGGGTTGGTCCAGTGAAAATAACTCCAACAAGTTGTTTGTTTATCCATTTTACCTCAGAATGAGTAAATACCACACAATTACGGATTCCACAACTAATGATTCTAACATCTTTTAAAAGTCACACAAATGAATTGATTATACTCGTACTTTGATAGTTCTAATTTTGCTTCACACATATATTTATTTATCATTAAAGTAATGGTCTGATAAACAATTTCAATTTTATTGGCATTTCAGAATTTATTGAAGTATAAAATGACCATTTTTTCGTAAATTCTCTTCTCCATTTGAGCTAATTTAGCAAGAGCTCAAGTGAGTTCCAAAACAGGACGAGTACAGAAGAACATTGTTAAACAATGATGAGTTTATATTCTAATAATATAATTATTGACAGGTTAATAATTCATAAATTATTATTAATTAATTCTTAGATATTAGTTTTTTAAATGTTTATTTATTTCATACATATTGCTACTTTTTTTAAACAATGACTCTTCAACGATTATAGCCGTTTTGAATGTACTGCTTTTCGTTAGATCAAAGAAGTTAAACAACATTGGGCGTATTCAAAACTTGGATGGATGACACCACGTATCGTTGGCGCCCCTAATAATGTGGGGTGTATTACTAAAATGAAAAAAACACCCTACAACATTGGGTGTATTCAAAACTTGGTTGGATGACACCGCGTATCGTTGGCGCCCCTAGTAATGTGGCTTACCCATGTTTGATATGGAATAGATGACTAGTCAAAAAAGGGCCACACTTTCACTCTCTGTAGAATCCGAAAGGCGTTAAACCTTGGACTCTATGGATGGATGTTGGAAAAAAGTTAAAACTGTATTTGAAAAAAACAGATTCAATATACTATTCTAGATAGGTATGCTAATTGACTTTGTCATTTGACCAATCAAAGAGCTAGATCAAACCTCACTGAGAGATCGATCAGTGTTTAATCTATTATAACAATAAATTTATGAATATTGAAGCAAGATGTAAAAATTAAATGAAAAAAATAAATGTGCAATTTGAAAAAACCTATTTTTTTACAGTATATCTCGTAGATAAAAAAAACTGTGTGTTTACTAGAAATAGGATCATGGTATTAAGAATGGATAATTTATGCTTACTGTTGTTGCCGAAGATTCCAAGTGTGTAGCTCTCCTTCTTCCAAGATGTTGAGAGATGGAAATTTTGGGCACGCACTCACCAGGGAGGCAATTTTGTATAATTTGAACCTGTACGATACCAGATGCTTGTTAAATGTCACTGCTATAAATAAACTGAAGAATATATGTTAAATTTATGGTTTATATTATTAATATGGTAAACCGCCATACCTCGTAAGATGATCTTGGAGTTGTTGGAGCGCTTTCGGACTTTGTCCATCTTCTATCGCAACCTCCTTAGAAGTTAGTTGCGATCGAAGATGGACAACGTCCGAAAACGCTCCAACGACTCTAAGATCATCTTATGAGGTATGACGGTTTGCCATATCAATAATATAAATCATACTAACCTCAGTGGTAATAATAATATGTATTTATTTAAATTTATGGCTTGTGATTAAGAATCCAATCGGTAATATAATTCACCACCAACTAAATTTAGTGTTAATGAACAAAAGAGTGCCCCCCCCCCCCCCCTTAGAATAGAACTATAGGTCAAATACTCTGAAGTACTAAACAACTTAAAGTTGAAATATGAGAGTTATATAAACGAAAATTATGATTTACACATCATTTCTTTTTTTGCAACTTTCATTCACAGAATTAGTTCAACAACTCTTATAATTTATAAAAAAAAAATCAAATTTTAGATTTATTTCATTAAAAAATTTAAAAAAAAACATTGTTTATGAAAGAAAAATGTATGTGAGATCAAGAGAAACAAATTTAATCAGTATATGTAATTGTGTACATTGAATGTTATACAAGATTAATAGATATAATTCAGTTTTGTTCTAATTTTCCAGATTATTTTTATAGCTTTTCCTAATTTGTAAAATATTTTAATGGTATTATTTTTTCCTCATCAGTAACTATATTTAGAGGATTCAGATGTTCTCTAGAATTCGTTACATTCTCCAATATATTTACAGACATTTAAGAATTTATTTATTTTCAGTGTTATTGTTTAAATTTTGGTTTGTTTGTTTGTCTTTATAAAGTTTGGTCTGTTTTTTTGTTATTATTTGCGATAAGGTATAAAAGCAGGGAGCGCGAAATAATGCCAAAACAGGTTAACTATGATACAAAATGGAAAAGAACAAGTAGCCTACCTTTAATGAAACAGAAGAATGTCGGGTAGAGTTGTGAAAATATATAGAAGAAGTGTTCAATATTGAAGTTTAATATAAAGGTCCTGTCACTCACTTTAAATACAGAAAACATATGTTGGCATGTCAACAATACCTTGATATGTTGATTTTTTTCTTCTTTTTTTTAAAATAATTTTTTTTTAGTTTAAAATAAATATTGTATCACTAATAATTTATTTTATTTTTAGATTTCCCTAAAGATGTCGAAAATGATGAAAAGTACTTAGAAGAAAACAAAGATGTCATTTTAACAGGGACCCATCTGTTTCACAAAGTACCAAAGAGCGAATTGTAATGGTTTTAAGTTGAAATATTCACAAACCCAGTCGCATTCCATTAAAAGCTACAGAAATTATTGTATTTGCGATTGTAATTGCTTTAATTACCACAAAAAAAGGTTATTACAAAATGATTTGTGACAATATTGCTTGAAAATACATTTTTTTCGAAATAATTAATATACAGATTAATAAATTGTCAAGATAATGGACCAAAAAATATTTAATGAACTCTCTGTCATAAAGCACTGATTATAAGACTGATTTACGTTTTATTTGAAAAAAAAATTTACATTGCAACCCTTTCAATTAAAATAACCTTCTTGTTGTTGATTGTTAAATAGATGTTTAACTTTTTATGAAAGTTTATTTTGTATACCTCCTATTACTTATTTCCTTTCTTCATGTAATGAAATTTAAAAAAAAAATAGGATATAAAATTATCTAATCCTGCTTTTGTAAGTTTTTATTAACTTTTCTTAATAAAAAGTTAAGAAAAGGCTGGATAGATCAAAGATGTTAAACAATATTTAAATAAATTATTTTGACTAATATTTCTCAAATTTTGGAGATAATCTGGCAATCTTCAAGATTATAGTAATTGTCAATATTTGCATCCGTGCTCTCTAGTTGTTAGCACTGTAATTTAATCATGGATAGTTTATTTTGGGGGGGGGGGGGGGGGGGCAAAAGAATATAATATTTTCAATTATGCTTTTCATCTATGTATCTCTCAGCCTATTCGCACATTAAATACAAAAGGAAAAAATACATTACAAAAATTTTAAACTTGTCCCGTTAACAGAAAAAAGAAGGTGAAATGCATTTATGCACATTGTGCTGGGCTCCCAGTAAACCAGACTACCAACTAAAACATCCCCTTTTCTTCTTGGACACTAGCCTGGAACTGTTTCCCACATTACCTCAGGCTAGGCCATTCATGCCCTTACGAAAGGCATCCTTGGATTTAGAATTAGTTATTCTCTTATAGGTGTCTCTTTTTTGTAGAGAGGATGTTTTTGACTAGGCTATAATGACTCTCTTATCATTTTGGCCATAATGGTTTCTGGTGAGAATATACCAATTCCCTTCACCAAATCACTTCTCCTGTTATCAGTCACAGACTTTCATGTTATTACAGTGCTCGAATAAATATAAAGCTATCATCAAAGAAAACCAAAATTTTTTTTAAAACAAAAACGCATAACTCAAATCATAAAAAAATTGTTTAAATAAATTAACGGGCTACGCAAACAAATATATGAACTGTCAATCCTTTTAAAAAACTAGTTTTGAACAATTTAAATTTCAGTTTTTGTTGGCTTTTTATTATTTTCCATTTTTACCCCTTTCAAACGCCACCACCACCTGGCACATGACGCCCAGGCTTGTATAATCACTTAGTTTAACGTGTTAAAAAATTTGTCTGCTTATTCCTTGCTGTTAAAATAACTGTTTAAATCACAGGAAACAAGGCACAAAACTATATCCACTGCCAATTTGACAGAATTTGTCAGATGAAAGATGTCCGGAGTTCCTATTAAAAACTGAGTTACATTTTCACTTATTTAAACTTGTATGCTGTTAAAACGTGGCTTGAGGGGTTGGTTCGGGACCCCTTATTGGGTATTCGGGGTAACCCTGATAGTACAGGGCATTCCGCTATCCAACACCTGCGGACCCGCCTGGTAGCCACCCAAGCCCAAGGACCCCCCCCCCCCCCCCTGACTAACTTAAAGATATACATGATAGGGTAGAATAGAAGTAACTGTGTTGTGTAGACTTAACGATCATCAAACACACACATACTTAACAACTAAACAAAATATACACAGTATAACTAAAATAAGAATAATCATACCTGTTTATACACATCAAAACCGTTTCTACCTCTAAAAACATAAAACTTGCAAGATAGATTAGAATAGACATAGCTATGTAAAATATGACATTGATTATAGAAAACATACCTATTTAACAACTCTAAGTTAAATGTTACCTTACAAAACATAATTAAATATCAGGATGTTGTCATACCTCTTCAGAATTCTCAAAAAGGTTTCTAATCCTTTATCAATTGTTTTAATTGGTTGAGTGGAAGAGAAACAGCTATAAAATAAACATTTAAATATTATAGATAAGTTATTCTATTCAACAGTTGTAAGTTACCTCATAGAGTAAAATTAAAATAAAATTTAGTATACCTCTCCATATACCTGAAAAATGTTTCTACCTGCAAATGACATGAACATGTAGAATGGCAATATTTATGAAAACAAAAAATTATAGTTAATAAAACATCTATTGCATACAAGAAATATAACTTATTTTATACAGTAGTATAAAACAATAAGAATGTGATCAACACCTGTTTATCACTTCAAATACGTTTCTATTCCCCAAAAAATATGAGCTACATGGAGAGTAGTTGAGAAACATATATGTAACTAAAGACTTAAATGCATCAAACACAAAATCCATTCAACATATATGAGGTACCACACACATATACCTTTAATATAATTAAAGAAACATGTAACCAAACCTCTTGCTACACAAAAGCTTTACTAGTCCAATAACATATGAGTTACACAAGAGAGTAGATTGAAACAGTAATACATATAGAGATTTAAAAAAATGTAAAGACCTATGTATTCAACGATAAGTTACCTAAACAGTAGAATTACAATAAGAATAGTCAGACATCTTCGTATACCTGAAAAGCCTTTGTCATGTTTCTAGGGTAGTGGTTCTGAATCTGCTTGAAGTTGGGGAGTTCTTAATTCTACAAATAGCTGAAACACACTGTTTACAAATCTCCGAGAAATATTTTAATTACATCAAATACAATACGATAAAAATAATCATTATAAAATAAAGAAAATGAGACTTACTTTCAGTTTCTTTTTTCTTCTGTCCAGGGAAATATAAACTCGTTGAGCCTTGGCGTCTTCTTCATTGTTTGGGATTAAAAGGTTTTATAGGGATAGGGAGGACCTCGAATTTCTTCTTCAATCCATTGAAATGTTTTTATGCCTTGCTTCTTTCGACTAGGGAATAATGTTGTTGCAAATGTAAAATTTTTGCTCAGAGTGGTGAACAAAAGTAATCTCCATGAATATTGTTATTACCACTGAGGTTAGTATGATTAATATTAGAAATAGAAAAAACCGTCATACCTCGTAAGTTGATATCGGAGACGTTGGAGCGCTTTCGGATCTTGTCCATCTTCGTTCGCAACTGAGTTGCGAAAAGATCCGAAAGCGCTCCAACGTCTCCGATATCAACTTACGAGGTATGACGGTTTTTTCTATTTCCAATATTAAAAGTAATCTCGCCATTGGTAGAACATTTGAAGTGAGTAGGTCTTCTTAAAAGAAATCGCTATTACTTATCAGTAATAATAATGTTGCGTTCACAAAAATAGATGCAATTTGTAAGATGAGGTATGGTGACTACGTTTTTATGTCTGGATATATTATTTTGAATCACTGAGATACACCTAGAAATCCTATAGACAGCCTTGAGAATCACTCTTATAGAGACCTAACAGATTACGATCTGTCTGGGAAGAACAGTGTAAGTAAGAGGGTTTCAAACAGTGTAAGACGTTGAGTGTGCTTTGCTGGGTACTGTAATAAACTGAACACATAAACCTCCGTAATTATAATTAACACATAAACATGTAATTATAATGAAATGATTACATGCATAAACACATAACATGCCCACTAACCTGTGTACAGGTATCCTTTCGTCTGTACCTGTAACAATACACACATGTTAACATTACCTCAATGGTAATATAAAATAGGGTGGAATCTTTCTCAGTCATGGTTGTGACTAGTCATAATCAAATAATTCTGGTATATGTCAAACATAAAGTAATTCTTGTCGTTTTCTTCATTTATAAACAAACCTAATACAATAAGTCTGTTTGTAATACAAACAAACCTTCATATTACACCCTAATAAATTGTTAGCACAAAAAAAAAATTGTCCCATTATAGTACCTAGGTGCATTGTCGGCCATGTTTTTATGACGAAAAGTAATAGTGCACCGGTTCAGTTCAATATAGAAAAAAAGTATTCTTTACATCGCCATTTATGATAATAACACGTATTCTACGTTTGTTTTATATCGGTGAATAAAAAAGAAGCAATAATTTTAATATAAGGAAAGCAGAAAATTAACTGCCATTAAATTTTAATGTATGTTTGCATATATGCATATAACTTATGTATGTATGCATGTAACTTAACATATATTTTGACATATAGTTAAATTACAATTAAATGAGTAGTGTTAACAGAAAATATTAAGTGACATTATGTGTGAACAAAGAAAAATTGTTGGATTTACCTTGGCATAAGCCACAGTGCATTTCCGCCATGATTCTTCGATGAAGGGAAGTTGCAGACTGGTTGTAGCATGCAAAGAACTTTAGGGAGTCCAAGAGTTCACTTACACAGTTCTAGAACAGAGTGGCCAACCCCATTATGATTTCTTTTTACTTCATTATAAAATCAAACAAATTTGTTAAATGATCCATAAAAAATAAAATTTTCTTGATAGTTATTTTGTTTGAAAGTTTTCTTTTTACACTGTTCAGTGGTAAATTTTATTCTTATTGCTATATGGTTTACATTAATAAGGAATTGAGAATAATAGTTATAATTTAAAATAAAACATCTGTTTTAAATAACTTCCAGAAAGAAGTTCCATGAAACATATTAAATTTGTAAATATCTTAAAATAAAACATGTGTATAAATTACATTTGACTGCCTTCCATGGACTACATGCATATGCTATCCTTCCCATAATCATTAATACAATTCCTAAGTATGGATATTTAAAAAACTAACTTTTGATTACTTAATATAAAAGATTATACTATAGAAATAATCTTACTAAATAAAAGTCTGTAAACAGAAATATTGTACAAAGTATAATTTGTGCACAACATAAAAATAACTGAAGTAGTATGCACTCAACAGTACTGTGAGTAAATATATTATCGAATTCATTGATAATCAATTTAATTAATTGATCAGTATAATATGGGTGTCTTCATTATTCAAATTATAAAAGAGTATACTGAATAATTATAGATTTTGGAAAAATATTTGCAATTCATAATTCAAAGTCTCCCAATAGAAGGATTTTTAAACCTTTAAAATAAGTTGTATTGCAAGGACCTCATTTGTAGGAGAAACAACAACAGTTCATATTTTAATTAATTCATTCTAATGAATGCCTACAAGCATTTTACTGGTTGTGATGAAAATGTAATCAATATTTAAAGCAGTTGAAAAAAAAGATTGGAGTTTTCATTTTTAAACAATGCTCAACACTATTAATTGTATCAATACCCATTACAAAAATAAATTATCTTTCTTTTTTAAATTACAATCACTATATGAAATTTACTTCTCATCAATAACTTAAGTAACTTACACTTTCTTAATGTACCTTCTTAATGAATGTTTAATTAACATAATCCCATTTTTAGGGAGTCTAAGTTGTAATATATTTCATATATACAATGTACAATGATTAATATTGGATTATTTATGAAGTTTTCTTAATGCCACTAAATTATAAGAAGTATAACTTTCACAATTAATTTTAATAACTCAATAGAATTATTATTTCTTCATTCTTTTTAAATTATAGTACTCGTAAAAAATAAATTAAGCAACAATATTTTAATTAGTTTAGCATATTTTGAAGTAAATAGGTATATTTTGAAATATTCTGTAGCAAACATGTACCATTATAATAAATAGATAATTATACTTCATAAATAAACCATAATAAGCATTTTAAATCTTTTTTAACATTATGTTTAACCCACAAAGGTTTATTTTAGCAAAAAGATACAAAATGTGTTAACCAAAAAGAATGCTGATTTAAAAGTCAACCTATCATATTCATTGAAAGTAATCATTAAGGAGTCATCTAATTATTTGCACATGCCGATCATATTAAACTGTTTAAGTGTTATAGTAGTATACAAATAAGATAAAATGAAAATCGTACTTAGTGTTTGAAGTTATCACTGTATGAAATATCAAGTTGAGTGAGTAACCTAAATTATTAGAACTTTTATTAAAGGCATTTCCGAAAGCGTAACACTTTAATGGAGAATAATGGCGCAGTTTTGTTTTATTTATAGCTTTATTAAAATAAAAATTATTTTCAACAATTTTATCAGTTGATTTGTTCAGTTATTTATTTAAGAAATATCTATACTCAACTGTACTATGTACAGAAAATAAGAATAATTAAAAAATTATTCCTCTCTGCTGTACTCTTTTATAAGGTTGGTATAAATGTATATTGAGAAAAAATATATTTGTAATTAGCCAAACTTCAGTATATTAGCTATTCAGTATAAGTTAAAAACTTTTATAGTTGGGAGCTTCTAATTTTTAAAAATAATTAATATGAACTATTAGACTAGAATAGTGAAAAAACTGAATATTTGTCAACAAACATAAATACACTTTCTTGAGCAAATTCGTCACATTTCAATATCGTGGTAAGATACTACAATTCAAGAAGATAAAGTAATTATAACTGATATTAAGTTTTGCTCAAGAGTGCAATATATAGATTTGTTAAAGCATTTTGTGAGACAAATCCTTCATACCATAGAAGACAAAGGGAATTTATTCACGTTTATTGGTTGTGATTTTTTACATGTAAAATTATTATTCCTCTTATATCTCACAAGCAATGCTAACACACTCACCCACCCACCCAATTCGAACAAGATGTTTGAAGTTTGGTAATTGATTTGAATGAAGTTTGGTAATTTTGAGTAGTACTATCCATAGTGACAACAAATGTTTATAAAATGCTTAAAATAAGTTAGATATTAAACTTTCGCGGAGATTTCTTATAAATACTAGATATGTATCTTTAACACTAAGTTTTATAAAAAAGATATATAATGGGTTAAAAAACGAGTTAAATTAGTATGAAAAAAATTAAAAAAACGCGTCATTTTGGGCTAAATCGGCAACACTGTCTCTTCTGCCCTCACCATTCTTTGAACTAAGAACTGATTCACTCAAAGAATAAAAATACCGCTGCTACCCAAGAAATTTAATTAAACCATTCTGGTTTAAATACTTGAGTTAAATACAAATTGCAATCAATAGAACAGGTAAATGCAAGTATTTGCAATATCTTGAGCAAATGCAAGATAAAAAGTTGTTTATATTTCCATTTGTTCAAGGTTTATCGATAGTAAACAAAATTTTCTTTAAAAGAGAATTGTTTGAGTGCACTTTTGTCTTTTACAATTTCACAATGCAAGAAAACTAAAGTCTTTGTTTTATAATATGAAAGAGTAGCTTCCAAAAAAATTACAAAGTAATCTTCAATAGACTGTAATGACTGTGAACAAGTGTATAATGGAAAAACAAGCCGTTTTTTTTTTTAAAAAAAAAAGATTTTATCAACATCTATACTCTATTAGAACAAATAAGATTAATGCTATTGTTTTGGTAGAGCATAGTATTAATGACAGTTATATTTTGATGTTACTGAAGCTAATGAATTGTCACCATCCTCTCCTTATAAAGATGGTCATCTTCCTGTCCATACGCCTTCATGACATTTTTAAACATGTTACTGATAAGAGAACTCAAATTAAACAATTAAAAGATTTATTTCTTATCTTGGCATTCCTTCTAATAAATAGTCCCAATACGTTTATTTATTGTCTCATTAATAGTCATATAATACTTACTGATGTACATCTTGGATCACGTCCTAGGAGGAATCATAGTAATACTTCTTTCTTCTGCCTAAATGCTAGAGAGAGTTATTAAGAAAGTGTTCAAAATATTCACCCTCTTGTACTTGTAGCTTTAAGAAGCCACGTTTTAATTTCTTACCTTACGTTTTAATGGCAACCCTTTAGGTTGCAGTGGCTGTCCCAGAAGGGAATACACATAGGCCGAACATCGGGCCCCTTGTGATACCATACAATGAAGATTGATTCTACATTCGGAGTCCTAAATTTTGCCTAACTCAAGTGTATTTAGAGTTGAGATCTTTAACGAGTACCTGAAATCGTACAGGCTCGGGACCGACAGGTCATGTGGACAAGGTCAGATTTATACACCTCCTACGTGAATAAATCGAGGTTCAGGTGGATATCGAATCCCGGACCTACCAGTTCAGAGGCAAATATGTTAACCACTAAGCTAACCTGACCCCACACTTCCTACCTAAATTTCCAAACCTTTTTATTTCTTTTCACAAGCCTCCGATATAACTGAAAAATGATTCCTGCGGAAGTCGAGGCTGTTGCTCTCTCGATAATCCTGTCTCTTCTGACAGGGTGAGTAACAAACACACCCATAATATTCTTCATTAGACTTTCTGTGACTGCGTTTCAAATTTGGACTGTAACCGATGTAATGCTATGTCTGTGAGGATCTTGGCTTCCACATGATAATCACAGGTCTTTCGTTAGTAAACACAACGACTTCTTCATTTGTGCAATCAATTTTTTTAAATCCGTTTTAATAAGTTTTTCTATGTGCAAATCCTTAAGATTTCTCTGATTCGCACTTGGAGGGCTTCAAAAGAACCACACATGTATAAATAAATCAACCACTGAAGTCAACTTTAACCGCTAAATATTCATAATTATTATTTCCTATTACTAAGTATTTTTCTTTGAAAAATAATCTCTAATGTAATACTTAGTTTTTCTGCTTCAAATTTTTATACTTCTGTAAGTTCTCTCACTAACCTATTGTCAAAATTTCTTTTGTAATTTCTTAATTGTAACTAATTGAGCTTTTTATATATATAATATTTGATTTTTGAATGATTCAATTATTTCTTATATTTTCTCTGTTTTGTTGACACATGAAAAAGGTTTTAAATAAAAAAAACCGAAACGTTGGTAATGAGAGTTTAATTTGAACCTGAAGAATTGACCGAGTACTGATAAACTTTAATTTTGTCTCTATTTGATGGTCCATACTTTTATCAATATAATTTGTATAGTTTATATATCGGGTATACATTGAAGTTTATTTTCCAAGCAAATCTCGGTCATCTGTTTTATCTAAATTATTTATTTTATAACAAATATTCCTTAGTTTAATATCCATACATCGTTTTAGTATACATAATATATAAATGTATATTTATTTAAAAATATTTAGCGAGAGAAAAGCTGAGTCCGACCCGACCCGAACGGAATAGTTGATATTTTGGGGCCGACCCTACCCGAATTTCGGGTAGGGCTTAAGATCTTACCTCTAGTAAGAAGTCCGTGTGGAAAATCTGAAAGTGAAACACGCTTGCAATACAAAATAGAATGGTGGTAGTTTGAACGAAAGTGAATTACCCGAATATGCCTGGATATTAGACCTCAATGGATTTTAGAAATGGTTTTCTACATTTAGACAACCATATCTAGAACCAGAGTGAACAGCCATGAAATAAGTCAGTGGAAACACATTAACCCTCGAGTATGATAAGCTCCTAGAGTACACCATAAAAGTCAGTGAAAACATATTAACTCCCGAATATGATAGCTCCTAGAGTACACCAGAAAAGTCAGTGGAAACACATTAACTCCCGCGTATGATAGCTCCTAGAGTACACCATAAAAGTCAGTGGAAACATATTAACTCCCGAATATGATAGCTCCTAGAGTACAACAGAAAAGTCAGTAGAAACACATTACTTCCCGCGTATGATAGCTCCTAGAGTACACCATAAAAGTCAGTGGAAACATATTAACTCTCCAATATGATAGCTCCTAGAGTACACCAGAAAAGTCAGTGGAAACACATTAACTCCCGCGTATGATAGCTCCTAGAGTACACCATAAAAGTCAGTGGAAACATATTAACTCCCGAATATGATAGCTCCTAGAGTACAACAGAAAAGTCAGTAGAAACACATTACTTCCCGCGTATGATAGCTCCTAGAGTACACCATAAAAGTCAGTGGAAACATATTAACTCTCCAATATGATAGCTCCTAGAGTACACCAGAAAAGTCAGTGGAAACACATTAACTCCCGTGAATGATACTCCTACACCTAAAAGAGTAACAATAATCAATAATAGTTTCTCAAACACATTAACTCCGGAATGAAAGAGTAAATGAATTGACAAATTGGGAAAAATATGTTTACTGCTTATAGGTACATAATCATACAGAGCCTCAATGAAGGGCTTTTGTCACAAATTGTTAAATGAAATAATTATAAATGTCAAAACATTCGACACGATCAATGCAGGAAACATCTATTTGGTATTAAAACTTTTCATAACGATCTCACAGTTTGGTTCAAGGAAGTAAATCTTGCCACTACTAAAAATAACAAAAAAAAAAAATAATTAGTTTTAATACAGGTGACGGGAGTTAGTTATCTTCCGGAAGGTTGCAAAGAGTAGGGGGTCAAGACTATGGGAAACCCAAGCAGACTTAAAACAATTACCGAACACATTGCTCCTAATCCACTATCATAAAACCCAACAAGAATCCGTTTTTTTTTTTGTTTAAATAATATATGTTATATTTACAGATTTATTTTTAAAATATATTAATATAACAAGAGAACTAAAAAAAAAAGAATTACTGTTATTTTACACACACATATATAAAAAAAACATCGTAGGATAACCTTATAATTATATTACAATATTACAAGTAGCCACAATGATTGTACAGTATGTACACACACAAGCCAGATCTCTGTAAGTAACTAAATGTACATTTTGTGTGATTTACAAAAAAAAAAACAATGAAAAAGAAAAGCTGCTAACATTTAAAAAGAGAGCTCGTTTACAATGATATTACCAAAGCATTTTACAGCTGTCAATATCAAAGTATTTTACCTGCAAAGGGTAACTAAAACCCAAACCAAAGTTCCTTTAATGCAGTTTTGAACATTAAAAACAAAATAAGCGAATTGAATAAAGTTGAAAACAAGAAAAAAAAAATATATTGAAAAGAAACTCTGGCCTCAACTGAAACACAGCCTTCATTAATAACAAAAAAAATACATATACACTTGCATGGCGCATGGTTATCAGTTAAAAAAATACAACTGAACTCAAAACACACCACAATTTGTTTTTTTTTAAATAAATTATAATTTTTTGCAAAAAAAATTTCATTACAAAATAATAATTTCAAGAAAAAAAAACTGCGTACAATTTTAATTAAAATTATTCCAAAAAAAATTTTTAAAAAAAAGTATCTTAGATTCTAGAAGCATTGAAGACCATAAAGTTACACTTATTTAATTATTAAGACATTTTACTTATAGGAAAAAAAAAGTCAGGAATATTTTTCTACTAGTTAACATTTAAAAAAACTTATTACTTCTTTCACAAACCTGAACATCACATACGTTAGACGTATACATTGTCATTAATAATATTACAATGTGTTAACCGGGATTACTAAGCTCTAAGCTAACATACAGTTAAAGTACGAGCGTATCGATTTCTTTAAGGGGAAAAATAACTTTCGTATTACAAATAAATTATGCATGACAGTTCTTAAACATAAATACAATCATTTTACTGGTCTATATAATTAGTAACAAGTACGACTTGTAGAAATACGTAAGGACACATTGGTTTCTGACATACATAAAATATCTTAGTTTATCAAAATAGTTACTTTTTTTTCATACTTATAAATACTGAAACATGAATATATATTATTTACTTTCTTAATTTGTTATGACAAATAGTTGGCGATATATATTTTAGATTAGGAAGTTTTGAGCTCCGAGGGTTATTATAACGCACACGCCATTTCAGACAGCATAAACATAATAACACATAAAATAATTTAACTTACCACAATAAATCATTATACATTTATGCACACAGCTTCCTTCTTAAGACTAAAAAATAGCATTACAAGATACAGGTCTAATATATAATTACTAAGGCAATGTACAAGGCCTCACAATATTTGCAAGGTAACAAAAATCATTTGTTCAAAATGAAATAAGACATAAAAAATAAATAATAATTGATTTAAAATTCGAGGACTTTTGG
The DNA here is from genome assembly GCA_026182355.1 of Hermatobates lingyangjiaoensis. Lineage (NCBI taxonomy): Eukaryota > Metazoa > Arthropoda > Insecta > Hemiptera > Hermatobatidae > Hermatobates > Hermatobates lingyangjiaoensis. The sequence goes on along the minus strand of JAPFBL010000290.1, from coordinate 753,901 downwards.
CACATATTATCAATTTGATGCCCTAAACATGAGGAGGAGGCAGTGGAAGATCAAACATCACTGCAAAAGTTTCAACAATTAGCACCGAATTAACACTGGGGAAACAATCACAGACACAAACAAAGTTAACAACCTTTTTTAAGGGAAAAACTTTTTTTTTTTAACTTTTTATAAATTGCTACTAAATAGGAAGGCACATAACGTCAGGTCATTAGTTTTCCATTTGAAATGCATTGGAGGCACTTTTTTTTTTTTAAATTTTGCTTTTAATTTTTTTTCTTTTTTTAGTGGCTCGGATTAGAGTTGAATGCTAGACGTATACAGCTCCTTGATTTTCATTATCATCAAGGCTGATTCTCGCCTGATATGGTGTGGCTCCACCATCATCAAAAAAACGTCTAAAAGTAAATTCAAAAAATCCATGAAAAGGTGCTTTTCCTGATGCAGCAGAATCATCTGTTTGGCTAGAATCATCTGAACTTGAATTTCGTAGTTTGTCAGGGTCAACAGGATCAAAATTGGAAGTATCGGTGGAGTGCTTAATCCTTGGTATGTGAGGTGGAACTAAACGACGGACACCTCTATCAAAATCGATTCCTTTGAAGAACTGGTGGGCTTTGATTTCATCTGCGTTTTTACCCAATCTACGGTCGGCGCTAGTACAAAGCTTGAGGACCATATCCGTTGCCTCTGGAGACACTTTAGCCACCTTAGGGATCTGCAGTGTTGTCTCCCAGTGAATCACCTAAACAAATCAACATGTTAGGAAAAAAAGGCCTAATAAGAGAAAACAATCACCTTCCATTCCCACATCATAACTTATTTTGATCAAACTAAAGCAGGCATGGGGCAACCTGCAGCCCAACACGTGTTTTTCTGCGGTACTCAGAAATTATCTGGAATTCCATCTTAATATTAAAAATTCCTTTGCTTTTTTGCTTATCAGCAAAAGCTCACTGAGGCTTTTGAAAGAAAATTAAATCTTTGGAAAGAGAGAGACAACAACAGAAACAAATGCTTTAGCATTTTTTTTATATATGACCCTATTATATCATTATAAAAATGAGGTATGAATTATACTTTTCATTATAAGAATGATAAAAAGTTAGATAATTATTGACATGTTAATAAACCACACAGTTTCTATATATATATATATATATGTATTTATACATTATACATATAATCTGTATGTATTCAAATACCACAGAAATTACGATGCGACCCGCGAACACTTGAAAAAATAATATAAAGCTGCCCTGGTTAACAAAAGGTTGCCCACGCCTAAATTAAAACATTGTTGAAGACACAATTAATTATACACCAAATAACACCAAAAAAATTAAATTTCGAAATGATCACCAACAAGACAAAAAGTACGTGCTTAAGAGTCAATAAACAGGAGCATATTATTTTTAAATTAGTAAAGTTAAGGATACTTATTAAAGTATTTTATTAAGTATATTAAAGTATTTATTAAAGACTTTATTAAAATTTGACTTTTCAAGTGGGACTTAGATCTTTCTACATAAATATATGATCAATTCATTTATGTTGTCACAACGAGACCTGTTATAGTCCCACTGTTACTACGATTACTCCAAAGGTTATAGTCCCACTGTTTACCATTGTTTATACATCATTAAGTTCAATTGTAATAATGGTTTTTTTTTAGATCTTCGACCACTTTTTACTAACGTACCAATATATTAATAGATTAGTTACAATAAACTTAAACTACTACCACGAGCCAGTAAGACAAAGAGCTACCTCGAAAGGCCTTCCAGTTTTTTTTATTTCTTTATCGAATTATTTTGGTGGTGACTGTTTTACTTTACATAAATATCAGTTGATATATATATATATATATATATATATATATATTTCAATGTCATCAAATAGCCAATCAGATATCAGATCCAGACAGACTATGTAGATTATATATATATATGAAAGAAAATGGGAAAACAAGACTAAGATCTTTCAACCGTAACAAGCGGTCTTCGTCAGAGTCAAAAACCCACTCTGAAACCGACTCTGACGAAGACCGCTTGTTACGGTTGAAAGATCTTAGTCTTGTTTTCCCATTTTCTTATTGTGGTTTGATCATTGATTGTTGTTTCACATGTTTATGTGAAATCTTTATATATATATGAAAGAGACTGTTGACGTCAACCAACAGAAGATTTAATATGAATTCTCACCTTATACTGAGTTTCACCAGGTGTGTTAGCTAGAAAAGGTGGTGATCCTACGAGCATTTCGTAGAGAATGACCCCCACAGACCACCAGTCACAGAGCTGAGTGTAGCCAGTGCGAAGGAGAACTTCTGGGGCTATATAGTTGGGTGTTCCAACTAAGGAATGAGCCAAGCAGCGGAGATGTTCTCGACGCCGTCGTCGTTCCAAAGGTTTCATTCCTTCACATTGACACTCTGCTCCTGCTGCAGACCAGTCCACTTCCATCGAGTCCTCCTTGCAGTGCTCACCTTCAATTCAGTAAAAAAAAAAAAATTAGATAATCAACAACAATAACATCAATTTACTTCTTATGTTTATACAATAATATTAAATGGGAAAACAAGACATCTTTCAACCGTAACAAGCGGTCTTCGTCAGAGTCGGTTTCAGAGTTGGTTTTTGACTCTGACGAAGACCGCTTGTTACGGTTGAAAGATCTTATTCTTGTTTTCCCATTTCATATTGTGGTTTGATCTTTGTTTGTTGTTTCACGTGTTTATGTGAAATCTTTTTATACAGTAATATATAACAAAATTTCAAAATAAACACATGAAATAACAATCAACGTTCAAACCACAATACGAAATGAGAAAAAAGATTAAAATCTTTCAACTGCAACAAGCAGTCTTCGTCTTAGTTGGGTTTTGACTGTAATGAAGACTGCTTGTTACGGTTGAAGATCTTAGTCTTTTTTCTCATTTCTGATGGTGGTTTGAACGTTTACTATAATAAATATTAACCTCTACCAATATGATCAAACATTCTGTCATTTCTATAGTTTTTTTCTAATATTTGGTAATACAAAAAAAATCTCTTCGTTCTTTAGTTACCTTGCTTGCTCACCAAACCGATTCTTTCAGCGCACTGCAGTGCGCCTTGCAATTAGCAGTTCCACGGACCTACCACTGCTGAATTTTTATATTGCTGTGTTTGTGGAGTCAGTAAGTAAATGTCTGTACCCTTTTATTCGATATTCGGTATACATTATTTCGTGGTCGTCTGGTCTTCTTGAGTCGTGAAAAGTTGTAGATAGATCACAGGTTTGGCTTTTTAACGCTACCAAAAGATCTCAAAACGTGTATTTCTATTGAAAACTCTATGAATTCAATATACTTCATACAGAGGACAAATGAAAGTAAAAATTATCTCAAACGGGTAACAAAACTTTAAAGATATACTGTACATTCAATAAATAAACAATTAGTATCAACTTTTCTGTTAAACCGTCTCTAGACAAAAAAATCACACCATATAACCTGATGAGTCGATAACGACTAAAGATATTTGTTAAAAAAATCTGAAATTGTTTTTATGGAACAATAGCCACTGGTTGCTTTTTCATTGTTAATCAGATGTCACCTGCTAACTAAAATTTTTTTAAATAAAAATACCGTTTTATTACAAATTATTTAAGTTCTGATTTAAAACCATTATATAAAAAATATGAGGAAACCATTGAGCCAGTTGATTTATTACGAAATTCTGCGTTTTTTGTTCTAGATTTTCATTTTCAGTTTTCTTTATTCTATTGCTAACAGGTATGCAAAATGTACTGAAGTATAAATTATATTATTTTATTTTGAATAATAAACCTTTGGGATTTTAATTATTATTAATTATTTAAATGACTGTAAAGAAAACCTACACTCACTAATAAATCAATGTCAATATGAAGATGAATAGCACGCTTACTTAAATTTATGGGATTCTTTCTTTTTTTTTTCCTTTTAAACGATTATAATAATAATAGCTAAACTAAAGTCCTTTCCTCCACCACTACGGCCAGAATCAAGTCACCTATAAGCTTAACGTACCCTGTTATTGAAACATTTTGTTCTCTTCTTTATACAAGCATCTGGGGTACATCACCGATGGTCAGATGTACATCTTACTTGCCAGTAAGCACACAACTTTAGTATTCAGTATTTTATCAAATACAAATTGTCAATATTTTGTTAATTTTACAAGTATTTTAATAAATAGTAAATTAGTAATACAAGTATTTTATTTAATTTTACAAGTCTATAGGCAATTGTTATATGATTCATATTAGAAATAGAATAAACCGTCTTACATTGTATACTGCTGCTGAAGTTGTGCAACCTGTTTTGACTTTATATGTATTCCTAAGCTTCTCAGCCATATAACAACCAAAATCAAATCAGGCCGACTAGTTTAACGTGTTGCCCTTTAGCCACTTTGAATCACTCCAAAGTGCTCGAGGTTGTAGTGATACATGGAGTGATTAATATGGAGCTGTACAACCGGTTTTGGGTTTCACCCATCTTCAAAAGAACTGATTCAAGGAGGCGTTGTCGGTGTTCCGATAACGCCCATAAAGACTCCTCTTTTGAAGATGGATAAAGCCCAAAACCGGTTGAATAAACGAAAAGACTTGTTTATTTCGTTTCTAATATTAATCATACTGACCTCAGTGGTATTAATAATATGCAAGAATTTAATTATAATATGATTTCACTTTTTAACATCTAAGTAATATGTATTGTGGTACATATAGAATAAAAATATTACACACATCCTCACACACTTTGCGAAATATACAGTACATTTACAGTATGCTAATATATTATGAACATAATATATCCTATCTGAAACACTTCAAAAACTCACAACATAAAAACTATAGTAGGAGAAGAATATCTTCATAAATTTACAACAGAGTCAAATACACAAAGAGAAGGAAGTTATGCAGTTTAGACATTTAGATTATGAATAAACATTGTTGAAAAGCAGAGCAGATTCTGCATTTACGACTTTTTTAGTTCTTTTTTCTTAATTACAGTTCTATGTTGCAGAGCAATACAAATAAAAGTTACTTAAAAAAGCCGCGAAGGCAGAATCTGCTCTGCTTTTCAACAATGTATGCTTAGATGAAGATCTGCTGCCAACTTATACACTTATGAATATAATAGACATCTTTAATTTCACCACAAATCGTTGATTTGAGAAAAAGACATTCACCAAAGAAACAAAAATTCAATAAAAAACTGCTTACCGTTTCTCTGATAGTATTTTGAATTATGAGTCCATCTAAAGCCAGTACAAAGTCCAAAATCTGTTAATTTTATGTGACCATCTCGGTCAATGAGTATATTATCAGGTTTTATGTCTCTATGAATGAAACCCATTCTGTGAACACTTTCAACTGCACAAGTCAGTTCAGCAATATAAAACCTAGAAGGAAAATACATTAATAGTTACTTAAAAACAGCTGATTGTTGTTATTTTTTTTTTTTGTTAAAGGCTGATTTTGGTTACCTAGCTAATGGTTCTTCAAATATACCAAGCTTGATTAACAAGGACATTAAATCACCGCCTGGTATGTAATCCATAACAAAATAGAGATTATCTTTATCCTGAAAACAGAAAGTTAAATCGTTTAATTTTCACTCTTAATCTAAAACTTAAAGATTTAATGTTCTCACAACTGTTATCGTAAAAGACTGTTTAATAAAAAAAAATTCAAGAACTCTTATTTATGTTAAAAGCAATCTTATATTAACTGCAATTAAATGTAAAAGAGACACATAAATAATTATGCCAAACCCATAAAAAATTTAAATAAGTAGAATATAAATAGTATATATCTGTATATATAACATACAAAGTTTGTCTGTCTGTCCGCTATAGAAGAAAAACTGAAGACATTTAGATACAAAGAAACATATGGATCTTATAGAACTTTTTTCGGGGGTGGGGGAACTAACTACGGTATTTTGATTTTGATAAGGGACCTTTTTTGGGGTCTACCACCCAAAACCAATTAGGCTTATTTAAAATTTATTATTCTTTCATATTTTTGATCCTAAATTACTTCATTATTTTGTTTTTGTAGTTTCCTAAAAAAAAAAAAAAAAAAAAAAACAAACTGCTAAGGTAAGAGGTCAGTCTGGAGAAATTGGTGTATAACAATTTTAGATTCTCTTCAATTTCATAGCCGTCTATGAGGGGGATAATTTACAGTATACCAATGCCTTATTGGGCATTTATTCATTCAAACTAAGTCAGAGATCAACAAAATATATAATGCCGTAGTATCGTACATGTTCACCTGTCGGGTTAGAGTAATTCTCCATATATCCGAAAAATTAAGTATTTTAAATGTATACCGTTGCAATTTAACATACAGGAAAATTCAAACTATTTGATAATATAAATATTTATATTTCTGAATCGATATGGGTATCTGGGAAGTACGGCAGTCATAAAAACCAGCTCAAAGCCGCGGAGCAGTAAAGTCCTTGTGACATTCCATACCCGACCCATCACAAACCAATGGAATCACTTATTTTTCACTTTTACAACGAAAGTAACACAAAGACATAATTCAATTTTATATTTCGACAATTGTCATCATCAGTAGGCGAAGTGTCCCGCATGGAGGAAGGCTGATGAATTGTCGTAATATAGAAGTCAATAACTATGTTTATTCTATGTTCGTATAGAAGTTATATCTGTGTTTATCTTTGTGTTATTTTCCTTATACATTTTTATGTAAAAACTTTTTCATATTTAAACTTGACCACGACAATTTTCAAGAAAATGAGAACTCTAACAATCAAGTTAGTCAATTCTATTGTGAGAACGGACACACAGACAAATAATTGTTTATATTTATAAATGAACTGGATCTTAAGCACAAAGGATGGGGTTTGAACTTCAACAAACGCATAATAGACTCACATTTTTGTTTTCAGTTTTAATTTGCAATTATATTTCATAATTAACTATATCTTTTCAATACGCTTGATGATTAATATATATTACTTGACATTGATATAGCTTCTTGGCCATTGATTTTTAAAGTTCAAAGATGGGTTTCTTGAGGTTTATTGGTCTAAAAAAATCAAACTTCTGTTTAGAGGCCGAAAAATTATAGATGGAGGCATTGAACATAAATACTAAATAAACTATAATACTAAATAAATACTAAATACTAAATAACTTCTTACTTAAAAAAAAGCTTTGAAAATGCCAAACACTTTTTGGCGAAACGTCGACGTATAAACAGAAGTTTAATTCGTTTATACCAAAAATCCTCAAGAAGCCCATCTTTGAACTTTATATTACTTGAACTAAATTATGTTTCTTAATTTTAATTTGTTAATACTGTACATCTCTCATTGTATATTGTATGACGCATTAATCAATAACGTTCTTTGACTCCATCATAATAAGAACCCCTGATCCAGGCAATGTCTTACCTGAAAAGAATAGTATAGTTTAACAACCCATTCATTGTCTGCTTCTGCGAGAATATCTCTTTCTGCCTTCACATGTGCAACTTGGTTTCTTTTTAAAACATCATCTTTCCTTAAAGTTTTCATAGCATACAAATGATTTGTATCTATCTTTCTAACCAACGTAACTTCACCAAATGCACCAACACCTGAAAAAAATAATTAATGATAACAACAGGAGTACAAAAAAAAAACGCCAATACAATAATAAAACTTCTCTTTCAACACTAAGAAAATGAAAAATCATCCCTCTTCCTTTCGGATCAGGGTTCGAGCACAGACTTAAAAGTTTAAATGGATTTTATTTAAAATCTTTTTCATAGGCAGAAGTAAAAATATTTCAAACTAAATAACTTGATTTTACATTACAGGAGTAATAAGTATAAACAGGTGGAATAACAATGACGATACTGTGTAAACGTATCGTCATTAACACAGTTATGATCATATTTATTACTTTCTTAATGTAAAAAGAATAGTTTTTAATTCTTATATCAAGATTTTAAATCAAATCAGAACATTGGCATCACCAGTTTGTTTTGAGCCTGGAAGACTGAATGAATTAACTCACCACAATTAAAATGTTCTTTGATGGCAAACAACTGTCTAAAGGTTATTAAATTTTTCCACTTGATTGAAATCAAGACATTGAATTCTTTAATCTCTTTCTGAGGTAAAATGGATAAACCAACAAAAGTCTCCACAGAAATGAAGTTTTATTCAACGCAAAGTGTTCGAAACGCGTTGAATAAAACTTCATTTGTGTGGAGACTTTTGTTGGTTTATCCATTTTACCTCAGAATGAGTAAATACCACACAATTACGGATTGCACAACTAATAATTCTTTAATCTCCTTATCCTATCTTCTCCGAATTTCACTCAGGCTTTTATTTTTTATCTCTCTTTTTACTACCTACCAGAAACTGGGGAGCAGACTAAACCTCTAACCAGTTTAAAAAAAAAAACCGCATCTTCCCCTACCTATACTATATCTAGATTAATGTTAATGGTACTCATAGACTAACGAGCTTTCCTTGAAGTGTTATTTCAAAGAGAACTGGAAATTACTTATAGGCCACAGCAACTCACAGAAATGAGTAGGTTTGTGTCCACACATTCTTTGTACACTAGAACGAATTGGTACATGTTATAGATTTGGGCCAGTCATCAAAACATCTGTCAAATCAAGGACGACGGTTATACTTAGAGAAATCATCTAAAAGAGATTTTAGTAGTATCTTTGCTGTAGCACTATGTCTTCTTTCTTTGTTGTTTTGCCTCGTAGCATCAGTCAGATAGACAATTTTATCTTTACTACATAATCCATGTGTCTCGAGAACTGAATTTAAATAAAGTATAGATAAGATAGTGGCCGGCTTAAGAGGGGTAGGCAATGCATCAAGGAAGTGTCTGGATGGCTGCAGGGTCAGGTGAGACCCTTTATTCCCCTAGCCCGGAGTGCGATATAGGCTTGGGCCCTTTTATTTATACTTCTTTACTCGAAACAGCATAAAAAAAAAATTTTCTCCTCCACACAAGAAAAGATCTATCATTATTACTAAATTCCAATCAAGTAAGTTAACACACCAAAACCACAAAAACAAATATTTCCCTAATTCACAAAATAATATCATTCTGTTTACTATTTTAATTATATTTAAAATAAACTTATAATATATTATTGTTTGCATAAAGATCTGGATTATTCATTAATAAAAAAAAAAGCAGAGGTATATAACATTAAGAGGAACCTGAACCACATATTTATTTCTTCTTTCCCGTTTCATCGGAATCAGGCTTCACCCGTTATCTTCGGAAACAATAAAATGCGAATATAATTTTTAATCAACCACATTGGCCATGTTATTTTCATGTTAAAAAAACTAATAGATAATTGATTAGTGTGACGATGTAAATTATTCTCAATTACAGATTAAATAAACTGAAAGTCACAAGAATAGAACTGTTTTAGTTTATACAACTGCGTGGCAAAATTATTCAGCCCCCCCCCCCCCCCCCATTACTAAAAATCTCAGTGATAGTAACAACCATTTTTTATGTAACTTACAATTATTTTATATATATTTTTTAAAATATTCATGAAATTTCGTAAAACAGAAATCAATGTCATTTATGCAACAATTTAATATTTTAAAATATTGAAGTATATACAAATCAAAAATAATTTTACGGAAACATTTCTACAAGTAACATAATTTGCACTGGGAAGTATTGTATATCCAGTGCCTTATGTACAAGTATTAATTTACAGCTAAAACTGGTAAACAATTGAGCAATATATGATACAAGCTTTTTTTTAAAAAAAAAAAATGAAGAATACTTGTTTATTTGATGATGAACAATTAAATACATAATAATAATAATAATAATAATAATACTTACCAATGGGTTTTAATTTCACAAACATTGATTTATCCATCTTTGCTCTTTTTAGCCGAATATAGTTGGACTCTTTCTGGGAAAGCATTTTCCTCATTTGCATTTGAGCTTCTTCACTCAGACCTATTTTAGACATTTCGTGTTCCAATTGCATTCGCCTGCAAATCCGTTGCCTATGCGATTTAATAACATTCTCTATATGCTGTTCCATGAAGAATTTGAAGGCCTGTAAAAAAGAGAAAGTAATTTTAACAAATGGCTGTCACATATTTTAAATAGACGAGGAAATATACTACTGCCCCCCAGGGGGTCTCACACGGATTGCCCAGAGCAAGTTATATTCAGGTGTTCCCATTTTACATGGTATCTATTTACAAGTTTCTACTTTTACGAGAACTTACTTGAAAAAAAATAAATAAAAATAGGTGTTTTGATGGTCATCAACTTTTTTTTAATCAACACAATGAGATAATTTATACATTTCCCCTATTCCTTCTCTTTGGTGAGTCGATTATGAATAGACTCGTACCTCGGTTTAACGAACTAAAGGGGTGGGGGGACATCGGTCCGACATTCCCGATTGTTCGAAGTTTCCGACATACCACTTTCCAATTCTTTAATCAGATCAAGTTTCTGTGATACTGTTGATTCTTTCCCGCTTTTTCAATAGGGTTTCAGGTGTTATGGTTAAAAGAAAAAATCTTGAATATTTCGCAAACAACTCACAAAGCAGGGCTAAAAAGATTGGAAAAACATGGACCAAACAACTATTATGTGTTTCGGTACAGCTGTAAAGATAGCGACCAGAGATTATCTGGCGATCAACTGCGGAAACATCGTACCACGTCCAGTCGATCTGGAAGCGACAGATTTTCTCCGTTGCTTCCGAAATCCGTTAAAATGAGGTCCGTTAAATCGAGGCATGAGTGTACGCTTAATTATTCATGGTCTTTCCAGAGTTAACTGATGAGAATAGTTCCACGGAACAAGAAATATTACCACTGACTCGCAGATCACAGACTTTAAACGCACACAATCACACAAGTGAATGAGAGAACATGGATATTTTTTGATCATTACCTGTGGTGAATAATTTCTCACTTTACAGTCTCTTCGTTCATCTTCCTTTTCCTTGCTAACGTGTTTTCTTTCAGGAATCGGACTTTCATGGTCTATTTTATCTTGATTCTTAGATTGTTGCTCAACTCCATTCGTCTTGGAAGAAGATGACGATGACGGTGAAACAGAAGGAGATTCGCTTTCAACTGGAGAATATTTTCTCTAAACATAAAAAAAAATAGATAAATATTAAAATCATAAAGCAATTCTAATCTATGAACTACATCTAACATATATGACATAGGATAATGAATGTTGCAATAAATACATCTTTCAAAGCATCAACGCAACATCAGGAGATTAGAGAATTACAATATTAGAATATATATACAACGGGCTTGGTCTCCGTTTCTCTTTTCTCCTGAAGACGGATTGCCCGAAAATTTGAGTTTGTAAGTGTGTTTGTATAATTTGTATGCTACCTATCCTCAATTTTGAACAGTTATTGTGTCCAGTTTGGATCGTTTTCCGTTTATTAAGTGTATATATATATCTTCCTGATGACGAACTTCAGTTCGAAATTATTAATCCAGTAAGTGTTCTCGTTTCTTGTATGTGTTGTCTTTTTCATTTATTTATATATATATAATTATCGAAAACGATTCAACAAATTAAATAAAATAAATTCACAACTAACGCTCTCTACAATAGTGAGTTCTTACGAGGGAGAAGAGAAAACTAGCCAAGGTTCAACTAGTATATATATATACAGGATCAAACCACAATATGAAATGGGAAAACAAGACTAAGATCTTTCAATCGTAACAAGCGGTCTCCGTCAGAGTAAAAAACTCACTTTATATATATATATATATACATGATCAAACCACAATAAGAAATGGGAAAACAAGACTAAGATCTTTCAACTGTAACAAGCGGTCTTCTGACATATTCAACTTCAACTGACATATTTAAGATCCTTTTTGGTTGAAAAATTAAAGACGTGAAAAATAATTAGGTAATAGTAAATTTAATAATATAAAAAGATTTCACATAAACACGTGAAATAACAATCAATGATCAAACCACAATATGAAATGGGAAAACAAGACTAAGATCTTTCAACCGAAACAAGCGGTCTTCGTCAGACTGGGGTTTTTGACTCTGACGAAGATCGCTTGTTACGGTTGAATGATTTAGCCTTGTTTTCCCATTTCTTATTGTGGTTTGATCATTGATTGTTGTTTCACGTGTTTATGTGAAATCTTTTTATATATATATACGTATATGATGCGTTGACTCTCACTTCCTCTCTGACGATGTGTTGACGAAAGGCCTTAGAGCATTGTTTTCAAACTAGTTTCATTGTGGTAAATTAATCCATATATATATATACCTGAGAAACGAAATGCGGTCCGGTAGCACAGATTATACTTAAAATGTGATACATAGAAAGAAACATAACAGACTCACTTTTCAATATTTCGACCGTTATAGCGGCATTGTTTCACCCATGACCTGTTCTCCTTCCTCACCTCGGGAACACCACCTGTCCATGTGCTTTGTGATTTCTTTGTCCACATCTTTATTGGAGTAGCCATTATTGACTAGTACCTGGCTGGTTCTGTTACGTTCTTTATGTATGCTACTCCAATCGTTGCAGTGAGTTATACCTGTTCTGACATAGGCACTAATGACAGCTGGTTTATACCTAATGAGACACTCACTTTGCCCATTCAGGAAATTTTCAGTATGGTGGGTTTAAGGTACACCCTCCCTTTGGAAACAGGCAATGCCACTTCTAACAAACACATCTCAAAAGGGAAGTTATTCGTCGCTGTGTTCGATAGTTAATCTTAGACCAGAGACCTCCAGTGGCCGTTGACACAACTGTGAAAGTTCACCAGGAACCTAGACTCAATAAACCCATATCAGTACTAAAAGCATTGCTTGAGATAGGCACGAAAGAATTTCTTTTGCCTCATGGGCGAATGTTCCAGCAGACTGAAGCTGTAGCCATGGATTCACTTCTTGCAGTACTATTAGCCAACTTCTTCATAGGAAGAATAAAAAGCGAGGTATTTTCAACATTGGCAAAGTCACCCATTTATTACCAGTAAATTTATGATATTCTCGTCGTACCATTGACAATAACGAACTTTCACAACTGCATAAACGCCTATTGCATTTCTTGCAGTTTTGTAAACTGTGCTGTAAATTTCCATTGCATATCTATTCGTGGCTTGCTTCTTTGCAACCAGGTATCACCATCTGTTACACTGCATTCCTTCTATATTTCTATAATCTATTTGTTGATTTATGCTTTTTAACTTCAGTTATTTTCTGATGACACAAAGTGAAAGGTCTTAGTACATTTATTTTTTTTTCTATTTTCTTGAGACATTTTACTTCATAGATTGCATCACATGTTTATAGTGATTACTCAGCACGCTCACACACACACACATACATATATATAAATGATCAAACCACAATAAGAAATGGGAAAACAAGATTAGGATCTTTCAACCGTAACAAGCGGTCTTCATCAGAGTTTGTATGGTTGAAAGATCTTAGTCTTGTTTTCCCATTTCTTATTGTGGTTTGATCATTGATTGTTATTTCACGTGTTTATGTGAAATCTTTATATATATATATATATATAAACCACAGTAAGAAAAAGCCGATATGTTTCGAATGATCAACATTCAACTTCAGGACGTGAATAACTTCCTGGGTGAATTTTCTGGTTTGTTATGTGTGCCAAGTTAAGATAGTGGGGGGTTATTTTTCTTTAAGTTTAAGATACGTAAACTGGTCGTTAATCCTGAGGGGTGAATGGCCTCTCGGCCTGAGTTACTACCTGCAAGGGTTTCTGGATGCTCTTGATGCGAATTAAACAGCTTCAAAATTTTCTCACAATTTTTAAGATTCGTTTCAGATTTTTGAATTAATATAGAATCTCACTTTGTGGTGGTTACTTTATTTTTTAATGATTTTTGTATTTGTAATCTGCATCTCTCGGGTTACTTTTACGTTGTGTTTCTCTTGCTGGGAGCTCCATCTATTAAGTTAGCCTTCTTGATAGGGTGGTGGTCGTCCTTGTACCAATGCACAAGTTTTTTTTGCTTTCACAGTCCCCATTAGAACTTTAAATTCTTGCACCTGCAATGTTCCTTACAGTGTCTTTTAATACTCTTTATCAAGCTTGTGTTGGTTCCAATACTAGTTTTTGTAATAAATTTTATGTACTATTACTTGTATATCCTCATAAATTTGTTTTTCTTTCTTAATTGAAGGTATTCTTTTAAAGTGCGATAACAATTGTTATTAAAGTAACCATAATTAACAAATGGTTGTTTAGTTCCATTAATGTCTCGGTAGCAATTATTGCCTCCAATTAGATGCAATTATTGTCCCTTGGCTTGAAATTCTATTATAAAGCGAAGTTTGACCCAACAATGAAAAAAAGTTTAATTAGAAATGCTGTACGACTCAATTCTTAAACTCGAACAACAAGACATCATTACTGTGAACCCGGCACTGCGGGATCAACTTAGAGCCGAAGCAACAAAGCAAAGAGGACCTAAACCTAGTCAGATCATGACAAAAGAACTGAGAGAAGTTGCCAAACAACTGACATAATTATAATGCAAGCAGGTAAATCTAACACCCTGGTAATTTTGGACAGATCAGAAAACAAGAAGAAATTAGGCGAAATACTTGCAGACGATAGGACACTGGACTCTGCACCGTTCATCTGGGAGTACTTAGCACTTCTTCCTCTCTTCCAGTCTCTCCTAGAAGACGAAATGCGGTTCGAAATAAATATTGATTCTAGTAAGTGTTTTCGTTCTTTTTGTATTGCTCTTTTTTATTAGTTATATATATTACCACCAAGAAAACGATCCACAAAGGACAACAAACGTTTTGAAGTAACTATACGAGTAGATACACAGTAAATAGAAAAACAGACTTTGGTATGTTTTCTATTTACTGTCTATCTATAGTTTACTTTGAAACGTATATATATATATATATATATATATATATATATATATATATATACATCATGATTTGTTTTCTTGACCCAATATTTATATGATGTAATTTTCTTGAGGTTTGAGGTCCAATGATTAAAACTAGTCCCTGAAGATGACATAAATATATGTCGAAACGTCGGCAAATGGACTAGTTTTAATCATTGGACCTCAAACCTCAAGAAAATTACATAATATATATATATATATATATATATATAATATATATAATATATATATATATAATATATATAATATATATATATAAACTAGAATTTAAAAAAGAACACATAGAAAGGAAACCACTGAACTCACTACCACTATTTCGATGTCCTCGTCTTCAGGAAAAGAAGTGAATCGCTCCAAAGGCTGATAACGACTGACTTGGCGTTCGAACTGAAGCACTCAAACAGTGTAGCCAACTTTCGGAGGAAAGGTAGACAGGGAAGATAAAGAGATAAAAGCCAAATAAAAATTAAAAAATGAAATTATTTAACTAAAATCAAATTAAAAGCTGATAACAACTTTAAAAAATAATAAAAAAAATAATCAACGATTGAGGTTAAGCCCAGGAGCCGATCTACCGCCCAGAAGACTAATAAGTACTTCTTCTGAAGCTCTCAGAGTAACTTTCGAATTAGTCTGATCAATCTGCCTCAGGACCTGTACACGGAAACAGTCATTAAAACTGAGTCCGTGAGAACTGGCATGAGTAGCAACGGGAAGGTCACTGCGTTTGCCAACGGATGACCTGTGATTATTCATACGCAGGCTTAGCTTGGTGGAAGCCAAACCCACATAAAAAGAATCACACTGGGTGCAATCCAAACGGTAAACGCAGTTACCAGAGGTACAAGAGGTCTTGTGAGAGATAGGGTAGGTGCGTTTACTACGGAAAGAGGTAAAGTATATATATATTGATAAAAGTATCGACCGTGGAATAGAAACAAAACTAAAAGAGTTATGATAAACTTTAGTATTGTGTATACATATATATGAAGTTTAAACCACAATGGAAAAAGGAAAACAATAAAAATACATGCTCTGAGGCCTTTCAATTTATGCCATCAGACAGCAAGAAGCTAACAAAGAAGTTATAATATACATATATAAATACAAACACATATATGCTATTAAATCGGAAAGACGATCCAAACTGGATCCATGCGAGTTTAAAATCGAAGAAGAGTAACACACAGAGTAAAGAAACATACTTAGAAACTCAATTTTTGTGTGTTTTTACTCTGTGTGCTAATCTTCTTTGATTTTGAACTTACATATAAATTCGATTTTCATACATATACACACGTCTACTATAAACGTATATGTATATAAACGTCCGACAGTCGTGAGAGTAATGGAACCAAAAATTTTAATAAATCGCAGTTTTATATTAGCCCACTTAAGATGATTTATTCCATTTTCTGATTGGATTGTTTATCAAGTAAACTCCCGGCTTATTTTCTTTGGTAGTTATTCCCCTCTCAATTTCCAAAATGTCAACTACTTGCTACTCAATACTGACACATAGTGGATACCTGAATAGGAGGAGGGTGGGGGTGGTGGTGATGCTTAACGAGAGTGCTCTCGACGGTGGAGACGAGCGCAGACTGGGCGGGGTGCGCGTGCGCCGCGAGGGCCTGCATGGTGCTGGCGTAGCTAGGGGGCTCGGTGGTGGGCACAGGCTTGTAGGGGGGCGGGGGCGGGCTGGGGGGCGCAGTGGGGGCCACGGCCGTCTGCAGCACAGGCTTCTGCACTTGCGTTGACTTCACCGACTGCATGATGATGGGCGACTGGGTCTTGGCTTGCCGTGCTGGCCAGGCCGGGAGAGGAGTCGTCACGCCTGCCCCACTCACTGTTACAGGGCTTGGTGAACCGGCACTCCCCGAGTATATGCCTGACGAGGGGCTCTTGCGGTAGTCCTGTTGGGTGGGACTCTGGCGTGACTGCAGCGACGCCGAGTAGGAGGGAGGTGGTGGTGGAGGCACCAAGTGATATGGAGGCGGTGGTTCTACTCCTGAGTATAGCGACAACGCCTGCATCTGCTGGCTCAGTTGCTGCTGTACTTGCGCATTGTTCTGAACTACCATGGGTTGACGGGACACAGGGCTGGTGCCCCGCGTCGCTCCACACGGACTCATCCTCTTGAACAACTGCTGCATGTTCGAGGTGTACGTGTGGGGTGGAGGCGGAGGGGGCGGCGTGCCGTTGCTCCTGGGCGGCGGTGGAGGTGGTGGTGGTTCGATGAAGTTGCTGGGGCTATACTGTCGGGCTAGCTGCGGGTGTGAAGACATTAGGTCCACCATACCCTGTCGTGGACTATCCGACCTCGAACTCCCGGCTCCACTATCAAGTGCTGGGCTCCCCCTTAAATTGATTTCCCTTTCCAAGCTTGGTTTCCGAATGAGTTTAGTCCCAAGCATTGGTAAACCTAAAAGAACCACATATAAAGCAAGACTCGTACAAACATTTACCAACTGACTGATATGTGAAATACGAACCTTGGTTGGGAAGTTTACTGATTCCGTTGATAGTGGGTTCAAATGAATGCTGCTTTACCAGGAGGTCAAGAGCAGCTTCGTACCTCCCCCCAGACATCTTCAGGGCCCTCACAGATGAATCCTAGAAAGGTACCATTAGAATATATAATTTCACAAAATAAAAGTGACTATTCTAGAAACAAGAAGGAACAACATACTTCCATCAAATTCTTTTCTAAAGAGAGATTTTATAAATTACTAACAAAACTGGATTATAGTCAAATTAATACCTAATAATAGATTCACTTCCCAAGAGGTATATCACAGAAATTATCTATCTGACATAATAAACTTAATTAATTCCGTCCCAAAAATTTTCATTTTGTAAAACTTCTAACATATTTTTGAAACTATACTTTTTTCTTTATTGATTTAACACATATACAAACAAAAATATAAATGTAGAATCAAATTTGCCAACCGCTATCTTGGATCTGTCTAACTAATCTCAGCATATAAAATTACAATAAATAAACAAAAAGATCTATCATTTCTCAATCTCTAAAGTTGTTTCTTGATAATTTTCAATCTCCCCCCCCCCCCACTAATTAAAGAATTAATCATACCATATGATAACAGTTCTTTCTGGTAAACAAAAATTAGCTTTAAAAACGGTACACGCTTTGAATTTTCCAGATGACCATACTCGTACTTCTGTTTGCCACTTTTATTTCACATTTGCTTTACTACAACATATCTCTTTTGAGCACTATATTTTCCTTCTTATACTTATTTATAACAAGCAATTGGCATTTCTATTAGATTACTATAATAGGTTTTAATTCTCTTATGAAAAAATACACAACTATTTGATCATACTTCGTCACACAGATCGTAGTTTAATCAAAGTAACTTGATGGAATTACAATATTCACCTAGAGGTTAACGTAACTATGGAATAAGAGTAAAGAATATCTTATCGGTTACAACAGTGGGTCTAGATTATCACCTTTTAGTTAAAAAAAGAAAAACTAAATGAATGATCAAAACGTATACCTTAACTGAATTCTGATATTTTCATATTCTATACATATCTTGTTTATATCACTTCTGATAACAGAAAGTGTTAAGAACATATCCTAAGTAATCAATCATATATACTTGTAAGGGCTACTATGACTGCTATGAAGCAGGCAAACAGAAATTTTTCCTCTTGGGATAACTTTTTAAAATTGAAAGGATATGATGTAAATGGAGTAAAGAAATATTTGCTAAAAGTAGTTAATCCAAGCTTTCTATATAAGGAAAGCCAAAATAGCGAAGGAAGTAAAGTTACAGCTCAACCATGAATGTTTACACTGGTAGGTAATGAAAACCTAACATGTTATGCCACCTTCAATTAGCCTTCTATAGTATACTTTTCTAACATAGTGTTAAATGAATACCTCTGAATATCCCATGGCAACTAGTTGAATAAGAGCTTGCTTCTGTAGAGCGTCTCTTTCTAGACCATTCGACACAGAACTGTGTCCCGATGCAGAGCTTATGCCACTTGTAGTTGAAACTGATGAAACAGTTGACGAAGCATCACTTGGCGCTGCGAACGGAAGGAGTGAATTGCGGATCTCAGCTAGGGCCTTGTGGTGGTACGCCGAAGAGCGGCTAGTTGTCTTGCCAGGGGCCTGGTTCATATTGGGCAATTGGCCCATTCCCCTAGCCGGGCATTACCCCTCCTTCCCTCTCTGACATACCACATTCACAAACACTATAAACTTCACTTAAAACACTATAGTAAAACTATGTAAACCTCTGTGGGAATATGTCACATCTGAACTTAATGAAGAATTTTCACCCAAATCCATTCTTGGGATAAACCTGAAATGAACGATACAGAATAACATTACAGAAGTAAAACAATCACAGTATAAAAATATAAGCAGAAGTCTAAGTAGTAAAGATTCCAAGATCCCACACCAAGGACCCAACTTTATAGCTGAGTTTCAATTGGTGAAATTTCAACAAATTACTTTTCTATTGAAATATATTTCTCCTATGACAATAAGCAAATTTCAACATTAAAGCATCTTACCTTTATACAAAGACCATCCCTTTAAGGATTGGCGTAAGAAATTCCTCAATAAAAGGATCAAGACGTCTGTTTATCTTCAAAATATCACAATGTCACACGAAAGCTGTCCGTATAACAAACAAATTGAGCGATGATACATATTTAACTTAACATGACAGTTTTGGAAGAACATTTTTACTACCCGAACACTGACAGAAAAAATAACACGAGCCACACATGTAATAATTTAATATCATTAAAGTTGGCAAGCCAAAGGCCGCCATATTGAAGTGCCACATTCCAATGCAATGATGATGTACTATGCGTTCAAACTACAATTGCATTGGAATGTGAGTAATTAAAATTACCACATTAGTTTACTTTATCAAAATAAAAAAATCCTAATAAACATTATCATCTTAAATCATGATTAAAGTTGAAAAAAGGGTATTTGAATATTATTTAACACAAATTCCTAATCTGAAAATATGTCGTCGTAGACAATGATTTGTGCACCCCAAGGTATGCAGTTAAAAATTTACGTCTTAAAATCAATCTGACTGAAGCATATGTAAAAAATATATAAACATACATCATAATCATATAATGTTTTTTTAATTTGTTTTAATTAACTAAAACATCTAAAACTACACGCTTTTACAATGTAGCTATATAAACTGATCCTAATTTTTGTAAATGGTCATCTGTGACTTCTATAATTCCAGTTACAGTAAACATTACATTTAAATACATAACTCTAAATTAAATTGTTGAGTATTCTCCAGTTCTAAGTTATTATTAAATACTCAATTTACCTTAGAATAGTATAGTACATTAGTATAGTATTCTAATGGTTAAATGGCAATATTAACATATTAAAAAATTATTAATATTTTTTATAAATGATTTTTATTATTCAGGATACAATTAAATCGTGTTTTATAATACCTAAGATGTAATATAAAAGGGATTATATTCAAAAATATAATACTTTTGTCACACCATACTTCTTTCAGTTTATTTTATATTCATATTTTCCTGGTGTAACAGATTACACAAACATAAGTTTTAATAATTAGATATTTCACTAAGTTATTCTTAAATTTACTAAATAAAAATTTCCTTTCAGATATTTTTGATTTAGCTAAAGTGCAACACTGTTCTCCCTCTCTATTCATGTTTATAGCCGTTTTATGAATGTTTTACTGAAAAATAATTATATTTAAAATGCCGGCCCTCCTCTATAGTATTGAAGTTGAAAACTTCAAATCATATAGAGGAAAATATACAATAGGCCCTCTCAAATCATTTACAGCCGTTGTAGGGCCGAATGGATCAGGTATAAACAAACTATTCTGAGTATAATCTGTATTTGATATAATAATAAGATTGCATGGCTTTTGTAGTATATATCTTGAAGTCTAGAAGTACTTGAAGTACAGATTGTTTGTAATGTTTAGACATGGTGGCTATGTTTACCTGTAAGTATTAAGAAATCGGTAGTTATTATGCGGTTCTCTTTATTCTAGGTAAATCAAACTTCATGGATGCTATTAGTTTTGTAATGGGTGAAAAAACTTCATCATTGCGTGTTAAACGTCTCAGTGATTTGATTCATGGAGCCTCTATTGGTCAACCAGTCGCTAAAGTGTAAGTCCACAGTTATTCTGTTACTTTTTGAAAAATCGTTAATGGAGTCCATAGAAGTTACTACTCAATGAATTCCATCTCTTTTACTTGGTATTAATAATAAGTTATCGGTATTACAGACAACGGAAAATTTTAGAATACTCAAAGCTATGAGCAGTTTTATTTATGATGTACTGGAATAATACGTCAAAACGTTAAGAGATCTTGGATCTGAATATTATTGGAAACGATTAATTGTAGTTTCCATTTGTTCTTCTAATGTTCGTTTTTTGTTGTTTAGGGCTTCAGTTACAGCAGTTTTCATGTTAGACGATGGAAGTCAGAAAAGATTTACAAGAATAGTACAAGGGTCTTCTTCTGATTATAAAATAGATAGAGAGGTAACTTACGCTTTCAAGAAAAGAACTAAATTGAAGTTTGAAAGGAATTATGGGAATTATATATGTTACATTTTGACCTATTTTTAGTCGGCCACAACTCAAAGATATTTGTCAGAATTAGAATCAATGGGAATTAATGTGAAAGCGAAAAATTTTCTCGTTTTTCAAGGAGCAGTGGAATCTATAGCAATGAAGAATCCTAAAGAGTTAACTGCACTTTTTGAAGAAATAAGCGGGTAAGGAGTTGTATTTTAACATTTGCAAAATATGATAATAATTTAGAGCTGAAATTTGCTAACATTTATCAGTACATTAAATGACATTATTTGTATGATGTTTGAAGGTTTATACTTTATGTTGTTATGCCATTACTATAAAAGAGTTTACAAATTCTTAACTTGACTTCAATATCTAAAGATGGTTTATCTAAAATGTTTTGATAATCAATACCACATTTTCTTTTTGTATAAACATTAAAAAATAAATGAAGAAAATGTGACAACTTTCATTTAATATGATTTATTCTTTTATAAGGTCTGGTGCTCTGAGAGAAGAATATGATAGACTGAAGCAGGAGGTTTTAAAAGCTGAGGAAGAAACAAATTTTTCATATTTAAAAAAGAGAGGTGTTGTAGCTGAAAGGAAAGAGGCTAAACTTGAAAAAGATGAAGCTGAAAAATACCAAAGATTAAAGGATGAATTGGTGATTATTTAATTTCGTGTAAAGGAAAACAAGAAAGCAATTTGAATGTAGTGAATTTTCAGAGGTGTCATTGGGATAGTTTGCAATACTGTTTCTTTGAAATACTGTGCTATAGTTTCCAATACTTTCGTTGTTATCTGTTTATTCTATGGAGTATGTTCTTTGAATCATATAATATAACTTTTTAAAATAAAAAGTTATAAAAAAATCTTTGCGACATCTGGATTTTTAGCAATTGCTCTTATCTCCCGTTGAATCATTGTCAACTTTTATCTTCTTTTCTGAAATGATATCTGAAAATAGTATAATTAATTAATTTTGTATTTGACAGATTGAAAAAGAAATTGAGTTCCAACTGTTTCGTTTATACCACAATGAAAGTACAATTCAAGATTATGAAGAAGAATTAGCTAAAAAGAAAAAGGATGTTGAAAAAATTGAAGGTGATAAAGAACAAGCTGAAGAATTTCTTAAAGAAAAGAAGAAAGAACAAGGAAAATCTAATCGTGAGTTAGCTAAACTGGATCAGGAAGTAAGAGAAGTGGTAAGTGAATTGGTTTTTTGTCAATTCTGAAAATATTCATTGTTTTATACTAGTTTGATTATGGTAAACGATATCAATGATAGGTTTTGTCTGATAAAGAAAAATGCTAAAACCTTGAAATTTTAAATATATTAACCGAAGGTGAATTAAAGCAACTAATATTCTTATCATTTATTGATAATATGTTTTTGTTTTTAGGAAGCAGAAGTAAATAAGAAAAGACCATCGTTTATTAAAAGCAAAGAACGGGTTATACACATTCAGAAAAAACTTAATACTGCTAAAAAAAGTCAAGCCGAAGTGAGACAAGCTGCTGAAGCCCACATGTATGTATTATTATAAATAGAGAATCTTTTTTACTTCTTCAAACAAATATAATATTATGTATGAAGAAAGTAAAAAAGAAAAACTTTTAATCCCTCAAAAGCTAACATTCTTTATCGTTGGTTCTAATACATTCTTTAAGTTAGAAAGTGAACACTTCCACTTTCTAGTATAAATACGAGATTTTACATAAACAGGTGAAATAACAATCAATGATTAAACCACCATTTTACCATTAAACAATATGAAATGGGGGGGGGGGGGGGGGGGACTAAGATCTTTCAACCGTAACAAGCGGGTCTTCGTCGGAGTCGAAAACCTAACTTCTAGTTGGGTCTTTTCTAGTACAAAGGATCTGTTTTGAGGTGGCGGGGGGGGGGGGGGGCGCTATGATCTTTCAACCGTAACAAGCGGGTCTTCGTCAAAGTAGAAAATCTAACTTCTAGTTGGGTCTTTTCTAGTATAAATGATCAGTTTTGAAATGGGGTGGGAGGGGGGACTAGGATCTTTCAACCGTACTAAGTGGGTCTTCGTCAGAGTCGAAAACCTAACTTCTAGTTGGGTCTTTTCTGAACTGACATGTTATCAATACTGTTAGGTTTGTCTGCGAAGACTATTATTATCGACATTTCCAAGAAAAAAGTCCATAGGATATTCTATGGAAGAACTCCTAAAATTATGAAATTCTAAGGTGCGCGGATTCGGTTACAAATGATTATCAAATGTAGTTGCGTGTGTAGAACTAACACTTTTAGTTTATTCTAAGGAAAATATAAAAGTAATGAGAAAATCTATTTAGTTTTTTGATGGTTTTTTTCCCCCAAGGTTGAATTTTTCCATTAGAATAAATCGCAAAGAAAAAAGATGTTTTTCATTTAAAGTACCCTTTAAAAAAGTTCAATTTTGCCTCTGAGCTTGTTGTTCTGTTTCTGGGATAATAATAGTTTCGGTATAAAATTTGTTGATCTTAACTCTTCTTGGTTTTTGAGATTCCTGCTCTCACACAAAATTTGCAAAACCTTGTTTATTGAATTCAAAGGATCTGAAACTCAATTCAGATTGAAACTCGATGTCGACATTTTAACCCGAATACCCTCGACCCTCCAGTTTTCTTATTTCAAGAAACCGTACTTTCAAGTTTCTTTACTTTTTTTTCTCTTCCGAATTATTATCCGTGGATTAAAGTAAATGACATTGAGGTAGCCCAACTTTGCTAAACTGTGTTGAGGTTTGGCTATATATCGTATGGCATGTCTTGGCCTGCCGTCAACAGTTAGACTAAGCTTTTTTTTTGTTTTTTAGTAATAAAATTTATTTATTAAATTTGTAGTGTGCTAAAAGTAAATGAAGTTTACATAGCCCTTCTAGAAAATTTTAGTGAGGTTATGTATATGGTCTTGGCATGCTGTCAACCACTTAGCCTACCCTACCCACCATTAGCCTGCCCTATCCACCATTAGCCTACCCTACCCACCATTAGCCTACCCTGTCCACCATTAGCCTACCCTACCCACCATTAGCCTGCCCTATCCACCATTAGCCTACCCTACCCACCATTAGCCTACCCTACCCACCATTAGCCTACCCTGTCCACCATTAGCCTACCCTACCCACCATTAGCCTGCCCTATCCACCATTAGCCTACCCTACCCACCATTAGCCTACCCTATCCTCCATTAGCCTACCCTGTCCACAATTAGCCTACCCTACCCACCATTAGCCTACCCTGTCCACCATTAGCCTACCCTACCCACCATTAGCCTACCCTACCCACCATTAGCCTACCCTACCCACCATTAGCCTACCCTACCCACCATTAAGCTACCCTACCACCCATTAGACTACCCTACCCACCATTAGGCTACCGCTTACCAGTGTTCCGAACTTTTCTGTTTCCTTACCTGATATGAGAACAAGGAAACTTGTTCAGAACATCGGGAACCACAATATGAAACTTATGAGTGCAGGTGCTGCTGCAACGTTAAGCAATATATATAGAAACAATTCAAAATACAACAATATAACTTGGGTTTTACGCAACAGTCTTCCAGGCAGAAGTGTTCGCCATTATAATGGCAGCCAAACTGCTGGATTCATTGGTGTTGGGTGTACCTGAACGCAATGTATCAATATGTTCAGCAAATCAGGCGGTCTCGGTCTCTGTTAGCGCGGAAATTCGTGGGTTGAGAACACTTTCGTAACTATTACATAAAGATGTATAAAAAAAAGATCCTGTTTACATATTTTAGTATTCATTATGGAATGGTTCTTTAAATGATTTAACTGTTTTATTTATTTTATGAGTATTTTCTTCTTTTTTATTTAGGGAGGATACCAGACAATTGGAAGAGGAATTGGCGGAAGTAAACAGAAAGAGGGAGGAATACGAAGCAAATGAAAAAGATCAAAGTCAGTCTCAGGGAAGGGATGTTCATTTAGAAGACACACAGGTATAATAAGCAATTACTTACCTGAAATGGAAATATATATATTTATTTTAACTAGTTCTGTGTATTATGAGTTTATATAAACTCATATGTATACAAAAAGGAAATAGTTGTGTAACTCATAGTGAAGTTATATGAAGGTGAAATTTTAGAGTTCTTTTTTTTTTTAATTATGAACTGAAACATCTGTATTATAAATTAAAATTATTCAGAATATTATGTTTATTAATACCACACATGTTGGCAGTAATTTGGGGCAAAATATACCAACATACGTTTAAATGCTTCTCTTCCGTTGTGTCTTTAATACTCTTTAATTTACGAGGTACGATGTACGTTTTTTACATAATGTTAAAATTATTTGTCTGCTTAAATCACCAATTTTAAATTGAAGTGAATATGTTAATATATATTCACTTAATAAGCGAAAAAACGATCCAAACTGGACACAATAACAGTTACCAGTAAAGTTACTAGCCGTTGCGTCTACAACGTGCTTGGTCTCCCTTTCTCTTTTCTCCTGAAGATGGATTGCCGAAAATTTGAGTTTGTAAGTGTGTTTCTTTACTTTTTATGCCACCTATCATCAATTTTGAACATGTTTATATATATATATCTTAATTAAAAGAAACGGTCCAGCGGACTTTTTTACAATAAAATAAAAAACGAAGGAAACACACAGAAAGACACAGACATAACTCACATCGATATTTCGACAATCGTCGTCATCAGGAGGTGCGAAGAGCGAAGAGTCCCGCAGGAAGACAGGGCGGTACTCCCTGTCTTCCTGCGGGACTCTTCGCTCTTCGCACCTCCTGATGACGACGATTGTCGAAATATCGATGTGAGTTATGTCTGTGTCTTTCTGTGTGTTTCCTTCGTTTTTTATTTTATTATATATATATCTTTACACTTTAACAGTCATTTTGCTGGAGTCCTTAGACATCCTATCTTTGTTCTCCTGATAAATGTTAACTGACAGTTTAAGATATTAATGTTTTTTATGTTACGTGAATTCTAGTTTACTAGTACTGATAGGTGTGGGAGGATCAACAGAGACCTGGCAAGTATGCCCCTATATGAATTCTTTTTGCCAACCCCTGTAGGCGACCTGGACCTACTTTAAGGAAAATCTACATGGTTTCTTCATAAAGATGAGTAGATTCTTCCATTCGAGTTCCTTTAATAGATCACCCTAATAATACTTACCCATAAGTATTTAACCCAAGTAAGCTGAATGCAGGGCAGCTAGCCACAAAGTGGACATAGCTTTCATCTCCGCCGCATTTTTGATAAACTGCACTACCTTCTAAGCTCATAATACTTAAATATCTTCTCAGACTACAGTGACCGGTGAGAACTCCTATAAGATTTCTTAATCTAGTTCTGCCGAATCCTCAATGAAAATTTCTACTTTTTACACACGGGCCCAAAATAAAAAGCTTGGTCTGTCTGTTGCCCATTCAGTTTGGCCAACTGCTCTTCAATCTCTGCTGCAGTCAGACAGTGATGCCGAAAGTGGAAATATTCGTTTCAACCCGAATTTGGCGAGTGAATCTCCCTTTTCGTTCTCCAAAATGCCACTATGTCCCGGAATCCATAGTAATCTAACAGGCTTCATTTGAGCCAGCTCGTTTAATGTCTCCTGACACCCCTATACAAGTATTGAGGGAGGTGCCCAAGATATTACCGCTTTAATTGCTGCCTGTCTTGCTGAACATATTGATACATTCCGTTAAAGTCCACCCCACACCTTCAGTAGTTTAGCTGCCGTTACAATGGCGGACACTTTTGCCCGGAAAACAGTGGCGTGAAACCCATGTTGCATGGTATTTTGACTAGTTTCTATATCTTGTTAAAGTTTATCCACAGGTTCTTTGAACCAGGGGCAAAGAAGGCCACTGGCCTTACCTGTAGTTGAGCAGGTCCCGGTTTAGTTCGGAGTTTGATCCGAAACTCTTAAAATAAGTTGGTACTACGGGCGACGGTGGCCCATGGAGGGATTCTCTCTCCATCCCGCCAACTGAAGTTGGACTCGTAGTGACTGTTGGTTCTCACTCAAGTTGGGTAGAGCTTTGTGGTCGCTGTGTGAGAAGCAGTAACTTCTCGTGAGGATACCTACTTAGCATACCTTGGAGCTAGAGACCCCAAAGCCTTACCAGTGGTAAAGGGCCTTGAACTCAGCTGATTGGACTGGACAACTGGTACTTGCCTAGAAGAGGCTCTGCTCTGGACAGGAGCTCAGAGTGCGGACGATTATATACCACCCATTCTAGCCCATTTATGTTCAGTTCTTATGACTAACACAGACAAGGTGACGTTTAGCAACGTGAGGTTTGTAATCTCTCTCTATGAATTGTTTCTCTTGAGCTACTAACAACACTCTTCATAATGACGCCCTGATGGAGTCCGATTAACTAGTAGCAAGTCCTAGACCTGGGGTAACAGGCTTTACCCTCTTCAGAAGGGGACGACCGAATTCAAGGAATCCTATGGTAGTCCTAAAACTGTAAGGCATTTTAGGTTAGGCTGACCACTATATTGTTAAACATTGCAGCAGCAACTGCACTCATAAGTTTCATATTGGGGCTCCCGATCTTCTGAACAAGTTTCCTTGTTACCATAATAGTTGTGCAAGAGACATTGTTTGAAAAAGGTTTAACGTATTCAAGGTACATTGATATCTGACAGTTGAATGGTTATTATATAGCCTTCGGTGTGATTCTTTCTTCTGTTTGGCTAAGAGAGCCGACTCAGTGGACCAATCAGAGAGCAGATTTGAGTTTTCTTCTTTCTTCATGGTTACATTCAAACTCCTATTGGTCGGATTTACAAACATACTTTACTAGTTAATTAATAAGTATTGCTATATTTTTATAAACTATTCCACGAATGCTTAAAGCAGCTTTTCCCAGTGCTTTAGAGCCATGTAAATGATACAATGTGTATAAAGTGTTTGAGTTTTATAAAGTCACTCACAGTTTTAATCAGTATCTTTATTTTGTAGGTACAAGAATACAATCAATTAAAAATGGAAGCTCAGAGGAAATCTGCACAGTACCTACAAGATTTAGATTCGATTAATCGAGAACAGAAGGCAGAACAGGATCAACTTGATAATGAAATCAGGTTGAAACATCAACTGGAGGGGCAGATAAGACAAAAAGGCTATGAGCGAGATGAATCACAGAAGAGAGTGGACAAACTCGCTGACCACATCAAGTACGTAACTAACTTGATATATTTAAATTCATTTTCAATATGAAATGGTCTCGACATATAAAAATGTCATCGTATAAACAATGTGTTTCGAACACGTAGTGTTCTTCAAGCATTAACTAAAAAATACAATATCATCAGAGAGTTATCTATAATACAAAGTAAATATAGTACAAAATAAAAATAATATAAAATAAAATAAGGAAGAGGGTATAAATCTAATACCTGAAGAAGAACACTACCTGTTCGAAACGCGTTGTTTATACGATTAAATTTTTATATGTTGAGACCATTTCATTAGCTTTTTACCCTACAATGAGTAAATGCCACATAATACCTGATTGCACTACGTTAAAATTAGACATTATTATTGGTTTTGTTATTTGAAAAGGGCTGCAATATTCTGTAAGAGTTTTGAAAATCCAACTGAAATATATTTATATGAATCCGGTCCGCATTCACTAAAGAATCAAGCATTTGTAAATCTAATTAAAATGGCAGGTTTCATTTCTTTCATATTGATTTTCTTCCAAGTTTTTTAGTAAAGTACATTAAAAATTGACATAATATTTATTAACGATGCATTCTACTTATGCGTCATTTATATTGACTTTACTTCCACTTTAAATATATTTATACTCGTATATATATAACTAAAGTATTGATCTCTGTACTTCTAAAATAATGTAAAACAAATAAAAAAAGAAATATATTAATGTGTAAATCCATAGTGTAATACCAGATTTATCAATCACTACCTGTCTATACCTCACTATTAATATAAAAATTTAAAATGTAAACAGTAACCAAAAATTTAGTGGTAATAGTGCTAATTGTAAAATACATGTTGTAGACCTAAAGAAGATATAAATATATGTTGAAACGTCGGTGACTCTAGTACTTTAAATTATATGACCTCAATCCTCAAAAATCTTATATAATATATAACTAAACTTTACAAAGAATAACACTCAATTTTTAAGACGTTTGATATATCGAAACTCTGTTTACAATCTTGAGAATAAGAGTAATTAGTGAAATAAAAAAAAAAGAGTTAAAATAATATATAAACAAGCAATAAAATTAATAAATCAAACATAAATTGGATTTGTAAGTTCTGGAAGAAAATACCAATTAGGTAGATGTACCATTAGGAGGGGAAGTTCAAGTAGAATTAATATTAACTTAAATTGAAAGAGGAATATGTTTCCTTTTTGGATTGGGTAGGGAGTAAGAACGCTTTAGTTATTTATTTTAAGGTGGATAAATTAGAAAGTAATTACTCTCTTATTTTTCTAGATAGAAGAATTCCCCCTTTCGATGGGTTTGCCTAATCCACCCACCTTCCTTCACGTAATCGACAAATTTAAATAAAAATATCCTTATTGAACTCTTGACTATTTCATTTTCTCCTCTTTGTCACTATGAGACGTCCTACCATGCCTTGGTTTTCTTAGAAGCATCCTTCCAACTTTGGTAATTTCTTCTTCCAAGAAAAACTTTATCTCGAGAAGTAATGGTTCATTATCGGGAACAAAACTGTATGGATACCGAGGTTATCTGATCTGGTTGCTCCTAAATCTGCAATATATCCTCCTCGTCTCCCTCCTGAAACCAATCTTATCCCATAGCTGTCCAGTTTATCCATCCATGGCAGCATGGATTCCTGTATGAAGAGCCATAGATTTTCCTCCTGAAGAAAGAGCGTAACTCTGTGAGGGGAATGAGGAGACAAATATTTGACTCCTGGTAAAACAACTGGCTTGAACCATAAAAGATGAAACTTTGTTTTTTTTTATTTTTCTTTAAATCTTGGAATTTTGTATAAACAGAGGTAGTTTAGGACCCCTAGAATTGACAAATCAACAATGGTCAAAATGTTTATAAACTAATTTGTTTTAATAATTTCAAAATGTAAACATGGATGGATTTTGTTGTAATTGATAATTTCAGGTAAATAATGTCTATTTATTAGACTAAAAAAAAGTGTTTGGTCTTCTCCCAAACCAGGAATATAGCAAGAACTAATTAAACTTGTATTGATTCAATAAACTTATATTGAAATAAACATTACTACAATATAAGTATGAGTTGCCATTTAAGAAAATGAAATTACTCCAAAATCCCTACTGGAGAGTAGGGGAACCCTTATAACCTCTGTGTAAAGGTCCGTCTCTGTAAACGCTGGGGCTCCTAAAGTACACTCTAACCCCTTACTTTATCTCGTATTTTTAAATAAACTATTACTAATGTTGAGATTTGTTTCATATTGTATGGGGAAATTAAATGTATTTTGAGAGATGTTACGTAATAATATAAATCATTAACCATTTTGTCTTTCTAGTATTTATTACCTTTCAATATAGTATTAAAAAAAACTAAAAGCACAGAGTTGGCCTTATAATGCTTTGTATAGTATAATACGGAGTTAATTTTTTCAGAGCAAGTGAACAAAGCTTGGAAGAACAGCGAAGACTTCAGGCTGAATTACAGTCTGATGTTGGTACAAGTAAAGACCGAGTGAAAGAACTTCAGTCAGAGCTGGAAAGCATTGTTGAACAACTTGGAGACGCCAGAGTAGACAAGCATGAGGAGTCAAGACGAAAGAAGAAACAAGAGATTGTTGAAAATTTCAAAAAGAATTTCCCTCAGGGCGTTGTAAGTAATATACCATTTAATTTATACAAATTGAAATCGACTGTTTTTAGTAGTCGGAGACTATTTCCTTAAAATTACTGTTTATTAAACTAGATAAATTATTGAAACGATACATTCACGTACATAGAAGAATCTATTTCGAAATAGAATATTGTCTATCTTAACATGGGTAGGGAGGTAACCACTCAACAAGTCAAGCCGAGTTTAAGAAAAATTATAGAATTCAAGAATTAACCAATTTCTTGTGTTTAAGACGAGAACTGTAGTTTTGAGTCAAGATAGGGATTATAGAACAGCTACTGAATCGGATATTGCGTATATTTTTTTGAGAATTAATAATGAATTTTGGATATTCACTAGCGGAAATAATAACTTCTACCTGTGAAAACTTGTCGGATTATTTTTACAAAGTAAGATAATTTTGACATCAGATGAAAACCGAAGTCTTTTCAGTGTTTTTCACTTGTTCCGATGCCTTGATTTATTGGTATCAACTGAGTTTATTTAATTATCAATAATGATAATTAACTTATGCTAATTAATAATAATAAACTTGTGAATAATAATGTTTATTTCACTTATCAATAATGCCGTTTTCATGATGAAACTAATGGTTGGTTAGTTGCAGAGGAATTAAGTAAAGATGTGTTTTTTTTAAAAGAAATAATCATTTTAAATAAAATATAGTTGTTGTACTATATATAGATTTGTATAAAAAACTTGTAATTTGTGTCAGAGACTAGTTGAAGCTTTTGTGCTATTATCTCTTTTTAACTTCTTTCCTGACCTATATACAAATAAAAAAACTGTTTATTAAAAAGTTTTAATTTGTTTTCTGAAAATCTCTTTCGTTTGTTAGAAGTTAAGCAGAGAATGTAAAATATTCATTTTTTTGTATTTTTTTTTAAAGTGTCCTTTTTTTTCTTTTTTCGTCGTAGGATGTGGAAAAATCTGTTCATCAGATCCCTTAGCAAGACATCTTGCTTAGAGTATGTGGGGTTGGGGGTCCCGACCCACTAAAAAACCGCATCCTATTTCCTGGCAATACCCGACACGGAAACCGTTTGCACATTACTTCATGCCGGTGCCTCAGTCCTCCTGAATAGGATTCACCTTCTTGTCCCCATTCGTTCACCTATGAATTATCATTGCCCTTGCCTCACACCACTTTCATTCTTCTTATGACGGAGAACCGTCTCTACAAAGTTTGCAGCTTTTGACCAGTTATCTTTATTTTGGAGCATCTTTTGAACTATGGTCTCTGGAGTGACCTCACCCAGTGATGCTATTAATTCCTGGCGCAGCACTCCCCATTTAGCACAGAAGAAAAGTGTCCTTTAATGTGTTATTTAATTTAACTTATAGATAATTGTGACTGTATATATAATATAATGTTAGCTAATTCTGGTTTGAATCTGATATAACTCTAGGTTAGGTTGAGTTATTGTATCTATTGGGGTTAGCAATCTGTTGCCGAAGTTTCATAGTTCACTGGGGAGAAATAATGTTTTATGATTAGTTTAACAAACATTTTGTATCTTGCTCCCCTCAAAAAAGTCATACCTGTTGACTACAACCTTGTAAAATATCTGCTACTCATTCATGAGCTTTGACCTAATTAAGTTGAGTAGGACAAAATTTAGAACTTTCTATGTAAACTAAATCCATCCATATAAGTTCGATGTTTTGTGTGTTCTCCTCGTGAGAATTATTTACTGCAGAGGTCCCAAAGTGGGTTCTGCGGAACCCAGGGGTTCCTTAGCGGACTATCTGGGGTTCCGTGAAAAACATTTTTCTAAAAAAAATTTTTTGTGGGTATGGATTAATTGTATATTTCTTGTGAATCATGAAACCGAATAATGTTTATATCTACATATACCCATAAGTAGAAGTGGTCAAAATGTTATTCATATTTAGAATGAATCACTAGTCAGTTTTTGGAACTGTCTGATTCCCGAATTTCCTGCTATTGCAAAAGTAGCTCTTCACACATTGCTGACATTTCCCACTGCCTACTTATGTGAAACTGGATTTTCCCTTTAAACTGCCATGGAAAGCAAATAGCGAAGTAGACTTAATGCTGGGGACTAACTTGAGAATCAAACTCTCAACTATAAAGCCAAAAATGATTACAAAACTAACTCTGTTGTAAAATTGCTAGTAATTCTGTTTTATGTGTTATGCACTTGTGGAAAATATAAAAAATTAAAATCTTTTAGTTTTTATTTTTTTTTTCGAAAAATACACATTGCAGTAATATTACTT
Source organism: Hermatobates lingyangjiaoensis (assembly GCA_026182355.1). Lineage (NCBI taxonomy): Eukaryota > Metazoa > Arthropoda > Insecta > Hemiptera > Hermatobatidae > Hermatobates > Hermatobates lingyangjiaoensis. Next base: position 720,162 of record JAPFBL010000290.1, on the reverse strand, counting down.
TTTTTTAACTGTTTTTAAACATACATACTATTTAAAAAGGTATATGAAAATATTTATATTATGATTGTATAAAATCATTAAAATCTGGGGTTTCTGGGAAAGTTACTGGAACCATAAAGGGTTCCACGTTGAAGAATGTTTGAAAAACTCTGATTTACCGTAACCTAATGTAGTTATGAAATGTATCTGACCTCTAAAGAAGAGCAAATATAGGTAATAAAACCTTTCTGGATACCACAAGAGCGAGTTGGTATCTATATCGAAAAATTCGTCTTCTCAAGTTCTAGAAGAGTAAAGATCTTTAACGTATATCTGACTTCAATATCAGGAAAAAGACTGTTTGTCCTCTATAGGAAATGAGCGAATTTTCAATCACTTACGTGGAAAAATTCTTGTTAGATTCGAACTCAGAATTTTTAGTATTAGTGGTTATTTTCGAACAACCTAAGGATATATTACTCATGCATATTGTTAATACAGATTTTTAAAACAGATTAAAAAAAAATAATATAACTATTAGGTAGGAAATTTAGGCATGTATTGGCACCATTGACTTAAAATAGGTATTTATATCCGTGATTTTGGAAGATAACGTTAGTCCCATTGATGATGCAGCTATTGCGAAACCGGTCGGCCGACTTCACCAACGATAGACGAGGTATGACTGTTAATAATAATACTTTATATAAAACTCAGTCTCCTTTATCGCTGCCAACAACTTCTTTGAAATAAACTATATTATTTTATTTTGAGGGAATCCATTTTCCTCATCGGTAAAATGTAATATTTTGTGTGTTATATAATCTTAAAAGTACTACACTTTAAACTATTTTTCTTGTAATATATTTTACAGTATGATCGAATGATAAACATGTGTCATCCTCAACATAAAAAGTATAATGTAGCTGTTACCAAAGTTTTGGGAAAATATATGGAAGCTATTGTGGTTGATACTGAGAAAACAGCGAGATTATGTATCCAATATTTGAAAGAAAATCTACTTGATCCTGAAACCTTCCTTCCATTGGACTATATTCAAACGAAACCTCTCAAGGAAAGACTAAGGTAGTTTATTTAATTTTACTAATAATACTTCTTTTTGTGTAAATCATGATGTATTTTGTGTAATTTATCTATGTAATTGTGATGTATTCTGTGTTATTGATGGTATGTAAACATACTAAATAACACTATTTGCAATTGTCATCTGTTTGTTAACAGTGTAGAACCATACGCTCAGTGACATATCAAATATCGTTGTAAAAATTTCGTGATGTTCATTATAATTTTATTTTGGACTCAAGTAATTTGAACATTTCTTTCACAATGAGTTACCTTGAAAATCTTCAAACTTTTTATCTTTTTAGCTTGATTTTGTGTGTATTTCATTGATATATGCAACAAGAAAACAAGTGAGAGAAAAATCAACATCCAAACCACAATAAAAAAACTCAGAAATGTGTTTAAGATCTTTCAACCAAAACAACTGGTGTTCATCAGACTTTCTCCGAAACTGTTTTCGTGGAAAGCTCCATTACAAAATTTGTTACTGTTGTTTTTCATTTTGATATATATATATATATAAAGATTTCACATAAATACGTGAAATAACAATCAATGATCAAACCGCAATATGAAATGGGAAAACAAGACTAAGATCTTTCAACCGTAACAAGCGGTCAGTTGAGTTTTCTGACTGACGAAGACCGCTTGTTACGGTTGAAAGATCTTAGTCTTGTTTTCCCATTTCATATTGTGGTTTAACATACACACACACACACACAACACACACACACACACAATATATATATATATATATATATATAATATATTACCAATTCTAAATTTGTCATACAATTGTAAGATTGTTCATATTTTGTAAAAATAAAAGTGTGTTTCATTTCATTAAAGAAAATCAACTATATTGGATCTTGTTTTCAAATTTCACATGTCATAATTTTAAATTATTGCTTCAAGTACAAGATACAAGTTGTTAGCAGTTACAATTACTGCAGATATAAAGTACAATCATTTAAACAGTGCTGTAAATAAAAGTTACAATCATTTTGTTGTTATTTTTAAAAGCATTGATGATGCATGTTTTGGGTTTATTTAATTCTAGAGTTATTTACCTTTGTTAATGTCCTATTAAAAGTAAATCTTTTTTTTTTTTTTTTGTTTTAGAGCCATCAAAGATCCTAAGAACTGCAAACTTCTCTACGATATTTTAAACTTCCAGCCTCCTGATATAAAGCAAGCCGTTCTCTTTGCCACTAACAACGCCTTGGTTTGTGACACCCCTGAAGATGCTATGAAAGTTGCATATGAAATTGACGGTCAGAATAGATATGATGTACGTAGGATTATGAATCATTTTCTGAAATTTATTCATCTTTATTGTATTAAAATGTTTTATGTTGAATTAATTGATTATTGCAATATTGATGCTAATCGTTATCATCTCAGGACAAACAAACATATCTTATATGTGAAACTTTGTATTTGTGACTCACCATATCCTCTTAGTTTGAACCGTTTCGTCAGTTGTATTTGTTTCTTCCTAATTTTGTTTACCTTTATTTATATAGTTTCTCTTATAGTTTTTAATTCAATTATACTTCTTTACAGGCTGTTGCTCTAGATGGTACCTTCTATCAGAAATCTGGTATAATGTCTGGAGGAAGTTTGGATTTAGCAAGGAAGGCAAAAAGATGGGATGAAAAACATATGTCTCAACTAAAAGCTACTAAAGTATTTGCTTTATAATAATAGTTTTATTTAATATATATATACGCAGTGACACATAAACTGAAACACAACAAAGACTCACTTTTCAATATTTCGACCGCCATTACGGTCGAAATATTGAAAAGTGAGTCTTTGTTGTGTTTCAGTTTATGTGTCACTGCTTATTTTAATTGTTATTTGTCCTACCGGACCGTTTTTCGTTTATCATGGTATATATATATATATATATATATATATATATATATATATATATATCTGTTTTATTTTAAAATGCAAACTTCTAGGAAAAATTGACGGAAGAACTTAGAGAAGCTGTGAAGAAATCGCGTAAGGAATCTGAACTGAACACTGTAGAGTCTCAAATGAAAGGATTGGAGACCAGAATACGATATTCAAAGACTGATAAAGATAAAACAGTGAGTCATTTATTATATATAAATTGTTATTAAGTATGTAAAAAGAAATATTTTAAAACAAGATTAATTTATCTTTTGTACATAAGTAATCATTTCTTTCTATAACTTTCATCTATTTCTAAGCATTTCTAGCAGCATTTTCCATTCAGATTCATACCGGTTTATCTCCAAATTTTTAAACTAATTAAGCACCGGGTTTGTCACTTCTACATTGGGAAGTGTTCACTGCTTATATGTTTTTTGATGTTTCTCGTGAGTTTTATTGGGACTTGAAATGGAAGTCTTTAGTAAAATGAATATTTTCCTATCGAGATTTCGCTGGTGGACTTTCTTTTAAATTCCAAAACACATTGTACACCAGCTTTTTCCAAACTGGGAGGATTAGGATGAGGACTAGTCTAAAGGGATCCGCGAATATGAGTCACAGTGAACAATTTTCCAAATTATTGCTAAAGTTTTCTGTGTAAAAAAAAAATATTTTCTGCCTTGGCTGCAATGAAATTCAAATATCGAGCTCGTTTAGTTGTAGAAAAAGAGCTACGAGTAGCTATATCGTCACAAACACCAAGATTTGATAAAATTTGTGCTAATAGACAAGCACATCCATTTCATTAAAAAAAAAAAATAAAATATGGTTTTCCATTAGTTTGTATGAATAAATTTTATAAGAGTAAAAATGTTTGTGTTTTTATTTTATGAAATCTTGGGGGGGGGATTAAATTTTTTTAAGGGAGGCATAGTAACATCAAGTTTGGAAACCACTGTTGTACACAAATTTAAAAATGTCACAATATAAATGTAATAAGGTTTGAGAAATGAGATTTTAGCTTCTGAAGAAAATAATAGAGCTAGCGACATATTCCAGTCTTTTTGTAACCATGGAAGTAATCATTGTTCGCCTACAAACTTTACGTAAACTTTGAATCCGCTTTAATTATCCTCAATCAAGAAAACTGCTTCTGTCATTCATTACTTGTGCAATCTGTTATAATGTGGTATTTACTCATATTTTGGTATTTCAAGAATTACGTCTCCACAAGAAAATAACTTTAATATGAAACTAACAACGCGTTTGTTCTGTGTTTTTTCTAACTCAATCCCGCAGATTGAGTCTCAACAGTGCAGATGTAAACCTGAAGAAGAACACTAAGTGTTTGAAACGCGTTGTTAGTTTCTTATTAAACTTTTTTTTTTTGTGGAGACGTTATTCTTGAAATCCCCAAATACTTCTAGCATTATTACTTAGTACGTCAGACTAAAACTTACTTTTTATAAAACCTTCTTAAATTATTCACTTAACAAACAGGAAGAATATGTAGTAATAATAATATTATTGTGTAATGATTAATTCTGAATCGTTTTTATTTAGAAACTTTTTTGTTTTGTTTTATCTGTAAAGCATTACTGAATTTCTTTCTTTTTTTTTTCATAGATGAAGCAGATAAAAGAAATGGAAAGAGAGTTACAAATTCTTCAAAATAATTATGAAGAATGTGGGGTAAGTAAAAAAAGTAAATATTTATTTATTTCAAATCTCCAACTTAAAGATTTTTAGCAATGATGTTTTTGGGGGAATGTTTTGTGTTCATTTATTGGCACCAATTATAGTTATGGGCGACCGATTTTGCCCTCCTTGATTCTACATCAGAAGTAATCAATTGTGCCTTTATTCTTGTTTTAATGTAAGTTTCTTGCATTTGAAGGCTCATAACAAAATGGCTTTAAGCCCTATCTGAGGGACAGCAAACACAATATAATCAATCTCCCAAATAATTCTGTTGTTATGACCTAGAGCTAAACCGAATATTCAGTACTAAAGGTATATCATGTCCTAGATCTTGCTTCTTTCCTTTGAGTCCTTATTTTAAGACTGCATTTATAGTTGTCACTTTTTTCTATTTTGGTTTAATAGAAATAATAGTCTTAATTGAATAACCCATTAAACCAAGGGTGTCAAACATACGGTCCAGGATCCGGCAAACAAGGGCTGGCAGGATCCGGCACACCTGGGGGTTCGGTTCGGCCCGTGGGATATATCTGCAGTATGATAAAAAAAAAATCAGTTTACTCTAATTTCCTAAAAAAAACCTGTGGTTCTTATATTATCTGCTAGATGCAGAGTGTTTTAGTACGCGCAGGCAACTTGAAAGGAAAACTGCGGTGGAACTAACACAAGGAGGTGGTAGCATTGAACGACTCTTCAATGTCTGTTGACGTATTACCCACTTTTCCTTTGTTTTCACACCTTCACCAGCGAAATATCTCTGACTAAAAGGATAAAAGTGGGTACAGAGTGTAGGATTTTAATAAAGATTTTTATAATTGACTTATTCTTTTTTGCACTAATTATTAGTATTAGTGACTAATACAAAGAAAAAGGTGAACTTACTGTTAGTTTTATGTAATTTTGTAATTAGCTTACTGGTCCGGCCTGCTTGAGATCACACTAAGCAGAATGTGGTCCCCAGACCAAAATGATTTTGAAACCCCTGCATTAAACAGTAAATGAATAAATCATTAGTAAGTACTTTTTATTTGGTATATTACTGAGTATGCCACCTTCTAATTATTATACTACAGTATAGAGCGATTAAAAAGAAAGCTCTTATTTTAAAAATATACCCAACTACACTTTCCTAGAACAGTATGACAGGCGTAAAACCTTTAAGTGTTGAGGAAAAACATAATATTGAGTTAGATTGAAAACAAAAACTGTTGTTTCTTTTTTCAATATTAAAAATATGTTTTTCTTTTTATTTTATTTAGCCAAGAAGAGAAAAAATTGAGAAATCTATGGCGGAAAGAGATTTGAAAATTCAAGAAATGAAAGAGAGAATGAACTGCGTTGAAGATGTTGTCTTTAAAGATTTCTGTGGTAATATAGGAGTCGAAAACATCAGGCAGTATGAAGAAAGAGAGCTCAGGTAAAACTATTTCCTTCTTCTGGATAATTTGAACAAATATTTCGTTTAAGTAACAAAAATCAAAAACTCAAAAATAATAAGTTCTAGAAATAAATGAAGATTTTCAAAAGCTATAAGAATGCCAAATAATGTTTATCATTTTATTAGCGTTCTACTGCAGTATAAAATTATAAAATAGGACTAAGATCTTTCGACTTTTAACAGTCCTAGTAAGAAACACAAATTGAAAAGAATCAAGGGATTGTGAATATGCAGAGTAGGAGAAGTGTAGTAAGAGGTATTTTAAAAGGAGTAAAGGGGGGAAATATCAGGGGAGGTTGAAATAATTGTTGTTTTAAACTAGGGACCACAGATGGTAAAATAGTTCTCAGGGGGTCCACAAGCAAACAAAGATTTGAGAATGCCTGGTTTAAATCGAATATAAATATATTGAAGGCAATTTTTGCATGAACAAGTTATTTACGTTTTGGACACAATTTTTTTTTTTAATGTTTATTAATAGATTATAATCAGATTTTCTTTTTTACTTATAGGTCACAACAGGAGAGGATGAAAAAGAGAATGGAATTTGAAAATCAAAAAAATAGAATAATTAATCAACTTGAGTTTGAAAAATCAAAAGATAAAAAAATTAGAGGTCAGTATTTATCATATGCTTTATGCTTTTCTTTAACTGTTAATTGTTTTTAATAGTTTTTTTTTTAAATTTGACTAAAAATATTATTTGTTTGAAAGAATGTATTTCAAGTAAATTAGCCTTATTGACAATGTGTTTATAGTGTTGTAGTTTTTAGAGTGTAAACCAGATTTAATAAGTAGTGGTTTTGCTTCCCTAAAATCCACACAATTGTCGATTCTTCATCGGGATCAGACATTTTCCCATCTCAAAGTTTACTTGAATTTATTTTACTAAGGTTACTTGCCGTTGAATCTACAATGTGCTTGGTCTGCTTTTCTCTTTTTTTCTGAAGACAGATTGCCCGAAAATTTGAAGTTTGTAAGTGTGTTTCTGTATTCTGTGTGTTACTTTTCTTCTATTTTGAACTTATATTGTGTCCAGTTTGGATCGTCTTTTCGATTTTTAGTGAATTTATATTACTAAATGCATTCAGCTATTATAAATATACTTGAGTATATTTAGGTGTAGTTGATTTCGTAAAATTTTAGAAGGGATGAATTAATTTAAAAAACTAATATTTTTGGTTCTAAAAAAAGAGTTCAATTGTCGTAGACCTCCATACCCTATTAGTAATAATACTTCTTATCATAAGACCACCAGGAAGTATTGTTAATACAAATTTCATTTACGGATAAAATGTTACATATATATATATATATATATGTAATTACAATGCTTTATTTCAGACAATGTTACAAGATGGGAAACAGCCGTGAGGGATGATGAAGAAGATTTAAATGCTGCAAAATTAGCAGAATCAAAACAACAACTAGAACTAGAAAAAGATATGAAAAAAATTGATGAACTGAAATCAAAAAGACTGACATTCAAACAAGAAGTTGATAGAATGGAGGAAGTGATAGGAAAGGTATTTAAAGAAACGATAAAAGTATTTCACCTTTACTATAAGATCCATGTAAACTTTGAACTACATTTCAGTTTGAAGAATAGTTAAAATTGAATCAGTAATGACCCTGGCCAGTGATAAGACATTTCCTGCTTCGTGATATAGCAGATTTTTGATGGAAATATATTCAATATTTGTTTAAAACTCTTAAATAGTAATATTATTATTATCCTAGATGACCTTGGAGTCATTTATTTTCAAGATTTGTTGGTGATCAAATATTGTTAAGCACTGTATATGAGGTATTGTTTTCGAGTTAAAAGTCTGGTTTTCAATCGACTGAATGATTAATAGTAAACTTATGTTCAAATTAATGGATATTCAATTTTGTGAATTTATATTTCATAGTATTTCTTAACGAGAACTTTTATAATAAGGAACCACACATTGTCTCATCTGAGTAAACTTATAATACATATAGTAAACTTATATTAAAAGTAATGGATATTCAGTTTTATGAGTTAATATTTCATAGTATTTCTTAACGAGAACTTTTATAATAAGGAAGCACACATTGTCTCATCTGAGTAAACTTATATTACATATAGTAAACTTATATTAAAAGTAATGGATATTCAGTTTTATGAGTTTATATTTCATAGTATTTCTTAACGAGAACTTTTATAATAAGGAACCATACATTGTCTCATCTGAGTAAACTTATATTACATATAGTAAACTTATATTAAAAGTAATGGATATTCAGTTTTATGAGTTTATATTTCATAGTATTTCTTAACGAGAACTTTTATTATAAGGAACCATACATTGTCTCATCTGAGTAAACTTATATTACATATAGTAAACTTATATTAAAAGTAATGGATATTCAGTTTTATGAATTTATATTTCATAGTATTTCTTAACGAGAACTTTTATAATAAGGAACCATACATTGTCTCATCTGAGTAAACTTATATTACATATAGTAAACTTATATTAAAAGTAATGGATATTCAGTTTTATGAGTTTATATTTCATAGTATTTCTTAACGAGAACTTTTATAATAAGGAAGCACACATTGTCTCATCTGAGTAAACTTATATTACATATAGTAAACTTATATTAAAAGTAATGGATATTCAGTTTTATGAATTTATATTTCATAGTATTTCTTAACGAGAACTTTTATAATAAGGAAGCACACATTGTCTCATCTGAGTAAACTTATATTGAAAGTAATGGATATTCAATTTTATGAGTTTATATTTCATAATATTTCTTATCGAGAACTTTTATAATAAGGAACCATACATTGTCTCATCTGAGTAAACTTATATTAAAAGTAATGGATATTCAGTTTTATGAATTTATATTTCATAGTATTTCTTAACGAGAACTTTTATAATAAGGAAGCACTCATTGTCTCATCTGAGTAAACTTATATTGAAAGTAATGGATATTCAATTTTATGAGTTTATTTTTCATAATATTTCTTATCGAGAACTTTTATAATAAGGAACCATACATTGTCTCATCTGAAATTAGTCTATTCAAAGATAAATATGCTAAAAGTGAGCCTATATAAAGAAGTTAGAAGAGCAAGTTTATAGCAGGCTGATAGAAAGCTCATAAAGAATTCCACCTTTTTTTGTTTGCATGGTATTAATTTTAAATAAATTAACTATATTGGCACAAAGAACCCATAGGAATGAAACAGAAACTCACTACTCTATTTCGATGTCGTCATCATCAGGAAAATAGTAGTGAGTTTCTGTTTCATTTCTGAGTGTTCTTTGTGTCAATATAGTGTATTTAGTTCGTGGAATCGTTTCATTTAATTAGTTTTAAATAAATTATATATTTTACAAATCATTGTTCGATTTGGTCATTATTCAGTGTTCATGTTTGTTCAGAAATCGTTTGTTTATATATTTTACTATAAAAATGTTAAAAAAATACATTTCGAAATGTTTAACGTATTTCGTGTTCTTAGGCTCCCAGAAAACAGATTTTGATATTTTCATAAAATGGGCTTAAAAGGAACTATTTTTTTCTTTTCATATTTGTTCACATTTACGTTCTTAATAAAGTTGTCACTATTATGTTAATGGTGTCAGGTGTGGTTTAGTAATATACAATAATTATATTATGGCAAATAATAATGTTAATGATTCAGTCGAATTATTGAACTCTCACATAAAAATAAATTGGTAAATATTACTAGTTAGCTTTACATAACGTAAAGTATGTCTTGTCAAAGATTTACTAAAGAAAGCTGATAAACAGCTTTTTAATTAACACTGTTGCCAAGTATTACTTTAATTGTATTAGCTTTATTTTTTTCCTTCTTAAAGTTTTAATATTTGTTTTGTTAGGCCAGAAGAAAAGTTGGCACTGTGGCGAAAGATATCCAAAACGCCCAGAAGGCAGTAACAAATCTGGAATCGAAGCTGGACATGAAGAGAGCGGAGAGGCACGGCATTCTAATGCAATGCAAGGTGGTTATTTGATTCTGTTTCCTTTTCCTTATACCAGTGATGGCGAACCTTTTCAGTTTGATATATCAAAATTGAAATACAATTTTCATGGCGTGTCACACATCACAAAAATAGAGACTAGAAAAATAGAAATATTTATCTTTTTTTAATGTCATTTATAATACAAGAACCAAAATTATGTATTTTCATGTAGAGACTTGTTTTACTATTTCACTGACATTCAATATAGAAAACTTAATATTTTATATATATATATATATATATTGGTGTAAAAAGATTTCACATAAACACGTGAAACAACAATCAATGATCAAACCACAATAAGAAATGGGAAAACAAGACTAAGATCTTTCAACCGTAACAAGCGGTCTTCGTCAGAGTCAAAAACCCAACTGAACTGGTGTAAATCGGCAGCAAATCTTCTTGTATGTAAATATTGTTAAAAGTAGCAGCAGCTTCTGCTCTCACGATTTTTGAACTGGTGGTCTCGATCTTGCAGGCTATTCTTCTATCTATCTTCTATCTCAATTAATCTTCAGGTGAAAGAAATGTTCAAACAAGAACATAGAGCCTAAAATGAAATGGAATAAGAACGAAAACTGAAACCTGTACTCTGATTGACCAATAAGGCAAGTTTATTGGACCAATCAAAAATCACATCCACTAAGGAAGTTATGTAAGCATCCTTCCAGAAGAAAATTTTACCCGACGTTGAGCAACGTAATTATGGTCGAAAGCTCGTATGAATTGATGTCCCTTGGACAATTGATGTGGAAGCTCAACCACAAGATAGAAGAATCACCCGCAAGATCGAGACCACCAGCTCAAAAATCGTGAGAGCAGAAGCTGCTGCTACTTTTAACAATATCTATATTCGAGTATTTTATAGGTCTAGATGAATCCAAGTGTGCGGCTGTTAGAAGGTCCCTTCAGAATTTCTTAGAACTTAGCTGTACATGTCACCGTGTGTTCTAATATGCGTGTCAGTAAAAATTAGCTTGCGTATCAGCATTGACACGCGTGTCATAGATTCGCTATTACTGCTCTATACCATTTTCGATATTTTTAAAAATAATGTTTTATCAATATTAATATGTAGAACGATATTCATTTTAATTAAGAGAATCAATCCTGTATTAGAAATTGTTGTAAGTAGTAACTAAACTGGTTTTGGACCTGATAATTCAGTAGATGATATATGATCTGGAAACAATTTTTATTTAAAAAACGATAGCTTATGTGCTGAAAGTTTTTTCGTTTATGTTTAGTAAATGCCTAACAATCAGTCTCCATTAGACACAATAATAAAGTGTCAGTCATGCTTATGTTTGTATAAATTATCAAGCCGAAATATCTAGAACCGTGAGTTTTTTTTTATTTTTGGGTTTCTCAGTATAAATTTAATTATATGTAAACAACAAATGAAATGGTCCATAGGTTTTTACGTAAACATTATAGAGACACTGATATAGCGACTATAGTAACAAAGATAGACATAGACATAACCCATTCCTACATTTACTCACTTCTATATTTGTCATCACCGTATTGCCTTCCTACGTTACACTTAGTCGCCTGAATACAACAGTTGTCGAAATATCATAGTTTTTCAATAAAATGTAAAAATGTTGACTTATCATTCAATCTGAGAGCTTATGTGGGTGATGAAAGCTTGAAGGATAAAAATAAAATTATACCTAAAAATTGAGATTTGTATAGGGGATGAGTTGAGGTAATTTTTGTCAAAATTACATGAACTGAAGGAGCATTATATATAACTTTAAATTACACAAAACACTACACAGAAAGAAGATAAAATGCACACTTACTAAATTCAATATTTCGAACTGTTGTTCGTCATCAGGAGAAGACTAGAAGAGAGGACGAAGTGAAAGAGATCTCACCACGTCGGAAGTACGAAACGCGAGTCATATATGTTCAAACCACAATATAGAAATGGGAAAAACAAGACAGGACTAATTGTGGTTTGATCATTGATTGTTATTTCACGTGTTAATGTGAAATCTTTATATATATATATGTTATACATTAAATACATGACTATGTTGTTGTTCACAGATGGAAGATATAGCTATACCATTACTTCAAGGTAACATGGAAGATATCACCACAGATTCTTCTACTTTAGATGCATCCAACAATGACACTACTGGAAACACCACAGTTATTTATGATAGAGAAAGCAGGTAATGAACAATAATTCTTTTACAGCTTCCTCCTTAGTCATTCTCAGTAATTAAGTAGAAATATTTGGTTATTGAGCTAAGTTATTGAATTTATTGAGCTCATATCGGGATCATATTATTATTTGAGGGTGACTATAGCACTGAGTCTTAGAAACTATTGTACTTCCCCTCTTCTGTACTAAAGTACCCCAGCAGTTAGTTTCAACGCCTCCAAGAAGCTCTTTCTTGGACTAAGAACTGTTTTCTTTGGGTCCTCAGGTGCAATGGTGGGAGGTTGGCTCCCTCTAGTTAGCGCTTTCGGACCCTCTGCGCTTCCGGAGGATGGTCTCCGGAATTCCTTCTCCTAACAGGGGAAAATCCCTGAAGCTCTATTGGTGGTATTTTGTCCGCTCCGGCAGAGCACCGCAGACCGGAGTAAGGCTATTTACACAAGGGGGTCGCCTGGTACCCTTGAGGCTCCGTTCATAATACAGTAACCCCTGTATCATCCATCCTTCGGCACGGATCGCATAACACCTTAGATTAGGTCTGGAGCAAAAGGAGGGGATTTGGGGATTAGGAAGGATGTGAAACGAAGGTGGTCAGGCCCAGCTCCTGATCACCTTCTCCTCCTCTTTCGTTTGTCCCTGCATATAGCAGGGTAGCCTCGTGAAGGCCGAAAGTCGGAGTTGAGTGTTAGAGGCTATTAGAGGTGCTTAACCAGTCCATTACTACCCCATCGGGATCATATACAGTATGAGTTCGTTTTCAGTAAATGACCCCTCAAAGCATTTTGAGTTATTTAGTTACTTTTTGTTAGATAACTTCTTCTGGCACTGTAAAACTTGGGAATTACAGCTAGCACGAAACGAATCCCGTATCTCATCAACATGCTCGGATACATGGGTTCAATCTGGCCTTCACTGTATCGGTAGTATTTTAATGTTTATTAGAGTGATTTATTTGGATTGCAAGGATCCCTTCGAAAGCTACCTTTTCAGGATGACTGATAAACTAATATCAGCAGTTTTCAGACAATCATACGTGCGATTCTCTTCGTCTTTTTAGTGTTTTTTTTTACCGGATCCAGAGCTCACACTAGATTGAGTGCTCACAATTCAAAATATGTTTTCATAAACAAGTTCTCAGCTATTTGCAAAGTAAAAATATATGCAGGTTTTGAAATTGTTTGAGAGTTTTGGCCTGGATATTAAAAAAACAGTTCTTCGCCTACATTTCGACATATATTTATGTCCTCTTCTAGTCTAAAACATTAATACATTGAGCACAAATATTACGATTATATTAGGGCTATTGTTTGCTACGTAATATGTAACAAAAAAGATAAACTATAGATTTTCGAATTTCAGTCTAGTTTTTGTAAGACTTTGATAAATCCAGAGATTTAAATTTGTTTACCTGGGAAGTCTGCTGTGTATCCTTGTTTTGTTTTTTCCCCATTCGTATAATCTCTTCTACATATTTAATAACTAACGGAACGTTGCTAGGGCTTCACATTTTCCTGGAGGCTGCATTTTTGTTATGCTTCTTATTGTTTGTTTCCTGGAGGAAACATAACAAAAATGCAACCTCCAGGAAAATGTGGAGCCCTAGCAACGTTCCGTTAGTTATTAAATATGTAGAAGAGATTATACGAATGAGGAGAAAACAAAACAAGGATACACAAGAGACTTGCCAGATAAACAAATTTAAATCTCTGGAATTTATCAAAGTCTTACAAAAACTAGACTGAAATTCGAAAATCTATAGTTTATCTTTTTTGTTACATATTACGTAGCAAACAATAGCCCTAATGTAGTCGTAATAATTGTGCTCAATGTATTAATGTTTTGGCCTTGAGAAGGACATAAATTGTCGAAACTTTGGCAGAGAAGTGTTTTTTAATATCCAGATCAAAACCTGTGAATATAGAGTGGTCAAGAAACAAACAGCATAATAAAAATACATAGGTATCTCCTTTTATATGGTAATAACCTTGAGATTGGATACTGGTATTCAGACAATGACGGCCAAACTCCCTCAGTTTTGCTAAAAATCTTTAAGTTCAGGACCTTGACCACAATCACCTTGAGGCCAATACGAATTAGCGGCAGCATATACAACTCCATTGAAATGTTAAACCGGATCAAACATCCTATCAATACATCTTTGGATGTAGTTCCTCAGTTAGGAGTTATATTTGGTCGTCAGCTGTAACCGAATATATAAAAATACGTCTCATACCCAAGGGACGTTCAGATAGCGAAATTGAACTTAAATTGAATGACATAAATACTTGATAAGGGGGATTTATGTTCAATTTACATAATAAATGCGCATAAATTTCGACCTTTCCAGATACCGGTGGAAAAGTCCTTATCTATTCCTAGACAATTTCCCTTGCATATTTTTTTAAATTTGATTGCCCTATAATAAATTCTAGATCTATTTTTCATTTCTTAGATTTGGTTTCAAGATGGTATCAGCCTTTTATACCTGGATTCACTATCACTGCTAGCTGTGTATTTAGTTATAAATTACTATTTCTACTTTATGGTTTTCATGTTCACAGAATTCAAATAGATTACTCTTCCCTGTCAGACGACCTGAGGGAAATCGATGACGAGGATGTTAAGAAGGTTGGTGACAGGTTATCTAGAGTCATTAATGAACAGTCTCTTATGCTTCAAAAGATTCAAGCTCCTAACATGAAGGTAAATGTTTCTTCAAAGTAAATTACTGATAGAACTTAGTGACTAATCTTATATATTCAACTAGCTGATCTACTGGGCCTTGCCCGGTAAACGATTTCATTCCAACTCCAAATTTACATATTATTATGCATAACCAATACTATTATTACGTATTTTCATTTATAATAAACATAAACTAACTGTATCCACCTGTATTTGATGATTGTGATTAAAGGCAAGGTGAGGCAGAGAATAGCCTAGCTATCCTCCCTTCTCATATGGCTGTCTTACTCCAATTTTATTCAAATCTTTTTAAATCGGCCATTGTAGTATTTAGACGGTTTAACCCTACCAAATTGTGTTGAGGTTAGGCATTATATTGTATATCATATATAATATATATTATATATCCATCATGATTTGTTTTCTTGACCCAATATATATATATATGATGTAATTTTTTGAGGGTTGAGGTCCAATGATTTTAAACTAGTCCTTTTGCCGACGTTTCGACGTCCTTAGTCCTGAAAATGACATAAATACATGTCGAAACGTCGGCAAAAGGACTAGTTTAAAATCATTGGACCTCAACCCTCAAAAAATTACATAATATATTATGTATCCTATGGTACGCCAACAGTTAGGCTAGGCTTTTTTTTTTGTTCATTATAAAGTTAATTATGCATTAATAATAATGTTAATTTCAATTAAATGTGTAGTGTGCTAAAGTAAATAAAATTGAAATAGCCTAGTCCTTCTAGAAAGTTTTAGTGAGGTTATGTATATTGTACATCTTGGCATGCTGTCAACCACTTAGCCTACCCTACCCACCATTAGGCTACCACTTACCAGTGCTTCCAGTTCTCGGACTCTTCTTTTTCCAGACCTGTCTTGGTCTCTATTAGTGCGGAAATTCCAGGGTCGAGACTATTACTTTCCTAAGGAGAAATATGAGGTTAAATTAAAAAGACTTTCTCAAGTTGTTTCAAGATTTCTAGACATATCGGTAAATAATCTTTAAGTGGTTATGGAGAGGCATATAGTAAAAAATTGAGTCTTCTACAGTCCAAAGGTAGTTGAAATTCCAAAAAGAAAGTTTATGCCAGTCAATTATTTCGTGCAATTTCGTTTAAAAAAATCTTAAGCAAAATCGGTTCATTGGCTCAATTATAGTGTTTAAAATTTTTACGAGGCGTGCAGGAAATAGTAAATAAATTCATTACTTGTGCAATCTGTTATAGTGTCGTATTTACTCATATTGGGAGATTTCAAGAATTACGTCTCCACATAGAAAAAGTATAATATGAAAACTCGAAACTCGTTGTTGATTTTAATGATAAACACTTTCCGTGTGAAGACGTAATTTTTGAAATGCTCCAATCGTAGCAATAAATCTGAGAAGCATATATAACTCAATGTAGGGTAAAGCGCTAATGAAATGGCCTCCGCATATAATGCTTCTTTTTAAATTTTATTAAGAAGAATATTTTTTGTTTAGTGGGACCTTTTTGCTTTGATTTTATTAAATTGTTATAAGATTTTTATTTATTTTTTTTTTGTGATGTAGGGTCGTGGAAGCTTGCCTCCGCGTGGTCCACCTCGGGCGTATCTCGGAGGTTTTGTTTCCCTCTATCCTAGGCTAGAGCTGTAGCTCCCGAGATGCGGCAAAAGAGCTTTCACGTAAAAAAGGCATCAGTCTGTTTTGTTGTTTTCAGCGATATGGCTGAATAAGCTGGGAGCGCTAAATAATACAAAAGCAGGTCTCCACATATAAAAATTTAATGATATAAAGAACGCTTTTCGAACACAGTGTTCGAAAAGGATTGTTTATACCATTAAATTTGTATATGTGGAGACCATTTCATTAGCTTTTTACCCTACAATGAGTAAATACCATATAATAACTGTTTGCACTACGTAGGCATATATAACTTACAAGAATTCATTTCTTGTAGATCTCTGAAGTTGTACAAGTCCCACCTTAGTAAGTAAGTAGTAACATACCGGGTAAAATTTTAGAAATTATTTTGATGTTTTTTTTTTTAGGCACTTGAAAAACTTGAACTAGCCAGAGGTAAACTACAAATAACAAACGAGGAATTTGAAAATGCAAGGAGGAAAGCTAAAAAAGCTAAACAAAGTTTTGAAAAAGTTAAAAAAGAAAGATATGATAAGTTTGTGGAATGTTTTGAACATGTTTCTAACAACATTGACAATATTTATAAGGTATTTTTTTGAAGTTTTAATTGTGTTTTGGAAATTTCTAATATAATTTGGAGATAGTGTGTATGTTGTGTGTAGTTCTATAGAACTTAAGATCATAGAAGTCCCTTTTCATATCCAAAATCCCTTATCCTTCCATTTATCAATCCATATCCCTTCCTGCCCAAAGTAAGTTTTCTTATAAAACTTTTACTTTAACATTAGTAATGGTTTTAATAAAGTGAATTCATAAATGTTGCATTATTCTAGCTGAAAAAAGAAATATTAAGAGTAGACGTGTTCTTCAAATGAAGTAATAACTGCGATTATGAAGGAAAGAGCGTTTAGAAATTATTAAACTGCTATTTTTCTCTTTACTATATACTTTTGGTGTATAAAATTTTTTATTCTACTATTTGAGTTCTGGAAAACTAAATTAACATTAGTTATCTTTGCAAAAGTTTAGAATAAAAAAAAAGTTTATAGCAGTACTTTGCAATCTTTTAAATAATGAAAAATGGATGCAGAAGAGCTGGTTTGTTTTCCAACGCCCACACTTATAAGGCTTTAACATTTTAGTACTGTTCTAGGAGTGGAAATTGTGGCGCATTTATTATTTGGCACCCATTATAGTAATGGGTGAGCCCAACCACATTATCTGTTGATTCTACATTGGGAGTCCTAAATTTATTAAAGTTTATTTAGAGCAGGGATTTTTAACAAGTACCTGATATGGCACAGGCTCGGGACCGACGGCTTAACGTCCTCTCCAAGTGTAGACGCGCTCAGGTTTATTCGTCTCCGCTTGAATAAATCTAGGGCCAGGTGGGGATAAAACCCCAGACCTACTGCTTGCGAGACGAGTTGCTACTGAGCTAACCTAGTCCCTGAGTTGCAGAAGAACCAAACAGATGTATTCTATATTGATACAAATTAAATGATAAAACTATTGTTTAATTTTATCAGAGCCGTGTTCCATGTCTGTGATATTTTTGCTTAGTATTGAGAATAATATAATACTTCCAAAGAAGTTGACGTTTATTATCATCACAAAGTCAAGAACAAGCGGATAGAAAAATGAAAATTTAATGAAATACACTTCCAAGACAGTCTGAGATTCAAGAAAATAGATTAAACAAGGGTGTTGAACTATATTATAATTTTTTGGCCAAAGTCTGGCATTTTGTGTACATAATAAACTGCTTGTTTGATTGTATTACCTGTTACTTGTAACCGTTTTTATTTTTTTAGGCCTTAGCCAAAAATCCAAGTGCTCAAGCATATTTAGCGTGTGAAAATCCTGAAGAACCCTATTTGGATGGAGTTTCTTATAATTGTGTAGCTCCTGGTAAACGATTCCAGCCTATGTCGAATTTGTCTGGTGGAGAAAAGACTATTGCCGCTCTGGCGCTCTTGTTCGCTATTCACAGGTCAGTCCGTTGTCTTTAATATTGAATAACATTAACTTCTAGAAATGAGTACAATATTTTCTGGACTGTAGAGTAGAAACCGATCCCCTCGTGGGTCAAAGTGTAAGCCCTTGCTGTCTTTTTTTTTGATTCTGGACTATAAAGTAGAAGCCGATCTTTTAATTTGTACAGTTCAAATCATATACTAACAATATTATCAATAGGGTAGAAAAAGGAAAGAAAAAATTATAAATTTGGACTCATAATAATTGAGAGAGTAATAATAAAAACTGCAGTTATAATTTAAAGAAATCATTCGTTCTTTAAATTGTTGTATTTTTTTAATTTTATTTAATGTAATACATTTTTGTCTAAAGAGTTGGTTTCTATCTGTCCTGACAATGATGGAACACAAACTGCATAGTTTGTTTTGCATATTAATTCTCTAAGTCTATTAATTTAATGAAATACATTGTTATTACCGCAGAGGTTATTAGTCCTATTTTTTATTCATTTAAACTAAAAATCGTGAGAAAACTTTGAGTCCTATTCACTCATGAGTTTATAAACATAGTGTTTGCAACATTATGTTTATAATTCCAGTTTTAACAATTTACCTTGCGACTACTTTGAACTATAAACTCAACAATTCATCCTATTAGTACAATGATTCTGGTCATGTTAGATCCAATCAATTAATTTACTTAATAATCACGAATTTGATAGTAAGTTTACGTTTAGTAGAGTACTTTTTTTACTAAATGTAATTTTTGAAAAATTCCATTTTTCTCCTTACGAAAAATTAAGGAAAAAATGCGAAAGGATACATGCAAAAAAATTGTGAGTACAGACCTTTCCTTTTTTCAGGAAATTATGCTGCACCATACCACATCAGTTTCTGTAAAATCGTTGTTTTTTACTAATTTAATGTTGTATTATTTCAGAATTGAAAACTGTTGGTATTTTATTTCTAGTCTTAACTGTATAACTGTTAGAGTGAGTAGAATTTTAAATGTTTCCTGTTTGCAAATGGTTGTGATTATTATTGCAGTTATCATCCTGCTCCTTTCTTTTTATTGGATGAAATTGACGCTGCCTTGGATAACACTAACATTGGCAAGGTTGCTTCCTATATTCACGAATGTACCTCCTCCCTTCAAACAATTGTCATATCTCTCAAGGAAGAATTCTTTTCACATGCTGAATCTTTGATTGGAATATGCCCCGATGTAAGATATTTATTTATACTTTTAAGAGTTTTCTTTACTGTTGAGCCTGTGATTTATAGAGGTCGACAATCGATAATCGGGTAATCAGTTAACCAGCATTATTTTCGTCACTGTGATTTCAAATTTCGCGGGTCACCTACCGCCTTGTTCAGAGAGTCAGCTTGAGTGGCCGCTACCATTTTGATGGCACTGTTTTCTACATCAAAACTTGAAAGCTCTTCGTACAGTAATTTATATTTGACCTTTATTTCTGTAAAAAGGTTATATTATCCTAGCCATAGCTCCAATGAATAACAGTGGTACTACTCCTGCTGTAAAGCACAAACACAGTCATTTTACATAACACAAAAAGTTGAAATCTTTAAAAAACTCCACCTCGAGACATGTAAATGCATATGCAATAAAAAGATTTCACATAAACACGTGAAATAACAATCAATGAACAAACCACAATGTGAAAATAGGAAAACAAGACTAAGATCGTTCAACCGTAACAAGCGGTCTTCGTCAGAGTCAAAAACCCAACATATACGTATACATATCAAACCACAATATGAAATAGGAAAAAAAGGCTAAGATTTTTCAACCATAACTTCGTCAGAGTTACGAAGACGTCTTGCTATAGTTGAAAGATCTTAGCCTTTTTTCCCATTGATCATTGATTGTTATTTCACGTGTTTATGTGAAATCTTGTTACGCAAATATACATATATACGTTATTCTAATTTGGAAGTAACAGTTATAATCTTTTTTGTGTAATTAAACTGAATTAATTTTCATTCATTACTTATGCAGTCCGTTATTGTGTGGTATTTACTCATATTGAGGGGAATTCAAGAATTACATCTCCAAACAAAAAACAGGTTAATATGAAACTAACAACGCGTTTAGAACACTTAGTGTTTTTCTTCAGGTTAATATCTATACTGTCGAGGGTCGATCTACGGGAAGGAGTTAGAATGGACTTTTTTTCTTTTTTATCAGAGTTAATTATGTAAAATTGAATACAATATATCAATGTTCGATTGAACTGTTGAGGTTTTTAACCAGGGAATTAATATGAAAAATGACTTAATCACTGTCCTTTCTAACTCCTTCCCGTAGATCGACCCTCATTGGTGTAGATGTTAATCTAAAGAACACTAAGTGTTCGAAGTGCGTTGTTAGTTTCATATTAAATTTTTTTTTGTGTGGAAACGTAATTCTTGAATTCCCTGAATATGAATTATTTTTGTACATGTGTTTTCTATACTTGTATTAACCAACTTTTTGTACGTTTATAATGAGGTGGTTAGCTACTGGGTTTTGTATATTATAACTTAATGAATGGCTAACTGTTAACTTGGGATCCCCAGTTCAATGATTCCGGATTAAAGGTAGTTAACCTGTACAATACATGTGAATAACACGTAGGGAGAACATTAAAGCGTTGCTTTTATGAAACATTTATTTATTTGATTTATTGACTTATTTTCTATAAAAAGATAATTTTTGGTGCAGTTGGTGAATTTATAAAATGCATTACTTGTGCAATCTGTTATAGTGTGGTATTTACTCATATACGGGAATTTCAAAAATTACGTTTCCACACAAAAAAAGTTTAATATGAAACTAACAATGCGTTTCGAACACTTAGTGTTCTTTAGGTTAACAGCTAAAACATATACATATCTGTGAGCTATAAGAACATCAGAGTGAATTATTTGAAATTAAAAACAATATATGAATGAACTGCTGAGGTTTTTAACAAGGGAATTAGTACGACTTAATTAAGCCTAAACCTTTATAAAACATGAGACATACTGAAACATGTTCCAGTTTATAAGCAATAAATAATTGTAGTTACCTGCTGTTTTGAGAGTCGATCGACGCCAATTTACTTATAAATTGGATCATGTTACAGCATGTTGTCATGTTTTATTTAGGTTTAGGTTAAATTAAGTCATATTTCGTACTAATTCCCTTGTTAAAAACCTCAATAGTCCAAATCAACATTCATATATTGTATTCCATTTCAAATAATTCACTCTGATGTTCTTACATCTTACAGATTAGTATATTTTTTTATATGTGAACCAGAAGAAGAACACTAAGTGTTTGAAACGCATTGTTAGTTTTTATACTAAAATGTTTTTTATGTGGAGACGTAATTTTGAAATCCCCCAAGATAATCTCTAAAACTGTAAAATTTTCACTTTAAAAGATTATAATAAAAAAGAAATAAAAACTTTTTTAGTAAAAATTCAGTTTCTCCCTCAGAAGTGAATCCGGATTTCAAGCGCACATCATATTTTTTTTTGGTTTTAAAGATCTATGAATAACAAATGAAATTACCTAATTTGAAAGAAATTAAATAGTTTACATATGGTAATAACAACTGTAAAAGAAATTAAAACTTCTTACAAAAATTAACTTTCTCAGCAGTGAATCTAGCTTCAAGGTTCATCCTAGTTCTTGATTTTCAAGTTAGACAATGAAGTTGCCTAATTTGAAAAAAATGAAAAGTTTGTGTTTTTGTTTAAATTAAAAATTAACTCATAAAAATGGACTTTTTTGTTCAACAATGAATCCAGTTTAAGCGTATGTCCTAGTTCCTGGTTTTAGGGTAAGACAATCTATAAATAACAAATGAAATTACCCTTGACCCTTTAATCTTGAATTTCCAAGCACGGAAATTACTTAAGTGGAACTCATTATAGATTTGAGCGAGCAAACATTACAGTATTGTTCTAAATTTGTCATTACTAAAGTTGTTTACAATTTTGATTGTAAAGACTCGCAACTCATGATCTTATTCTTGCCTAAAGACAGAGATACCCATGATTTAGTGCATTTCATGCATAAGAAAAAAAAACTTTTTAATGAACAAGTTTTGGGATTGTCAGTTCGAATGGGAACCATGTTACCATTATACCATACCTGACTCAATGAAAATGTTAAAAAAATATGTTAGGAAAAGTATTAGTCTCCACACAAAAAAGTGTATTACAAGAAACTAAACAACGCGTTTCGAACACTTGATATTCTTCTTCAAGTTACATCTAGAAATATATATATGTTTTATTAAAAGTAATGCCCAATTTAACTTTTACACTTTTTCTTATCCGTTTTTCAAGTGTTCTCATACTTGACTTCCATGGTTCTGGAACTAAAAACATAAGTTCACCAAAATTTTTATTACTATACACCGACATGTTTCGGTCATCGTTGACCATTTTCAAGGTTAAAGAATATATAAAATTATTAATGATCGAAAAGTGAATAACAATTAAAATAAACTAAAATAAACATAACGAGTCCATAACACATATTCACAACTAGGGAGGTTATCAAAGGTAAAGGTATGTTGAGGTTTCACCAGGCTCTTGGTTACCTTCCATCCGTCATTTGTATCTGGGAAGGTAATCGATTAACTTCTATACCTCTCCCAGACTGGTTCGCCTTCTGACTGCCTTCATATAATTTTAGAATTCTTGAAAATCCTCCTCCTTGGCTGTTAATACTAGGTTGCTTTTCGAGGATCAAGATAGCTTCCAAAATTTGCAATCTGGTGTGGTCATGTTCTTGTTGTAATATTACAGTATTGTCTGTTAACATTTCCCTGGTTAATTGCACTCCATGTGTTAACCTAACGTGCTCTTTGGGTCCTCCGGATGCCAGATGCATGGTGAGCCTTCGTGAAAGCGTGGTTGTGGTGGAACCAACGTATTTCGAGCGTAGGGACTCGCAGTTCCCTAATTTGCAGTTAAACTCATATAATTATATATAATATAATTATATATGATTATTATTTATTTAACATATATTATTATTTAACATATAATTATATATGAGTTTAACTGCAAATTAGGGAACTGCGAGTCCCTACGCTCGAAATACGTGGGTTCCACCACAACCACGCTTTCACGAAGGCTCACCATGCATCTGGCATCCGGAGGACCCAAAGAGCACGTTAGGTTAACACATGGAGTGCAATTAACCAGGGAAATGTTAACAGACAATACTGTAATATTACAACAAGAACATGACCACACCAGATTGCAAATTTTGGAAGCTATCTTGATCCTCGAAAAGCAACCTAGTATTAACAGCCAAGGAGGAGGATTTTCAAGAATTCTAAAATTATATGAAGGCAGTCAGAAGGCGAACCAGTCTGGGAGAGGTATAGAAGTTAATCGATTACCTTCCCAGATACAAATGACGGATGGAAGGTAACCAAGAGCCTGGTGAAACCTCAACATACCTTTACCTTTGATAACCTCCCTAGTTGTGAATATGTGTTATGGACTCGTTATGTTTATTTTAGTTTATTTTAATTGTTATTCACTTTTCGATCATTAATAATTTTATATATTCTTTAACCTTGAAAATGGTCAACGATGACCGAAACATGTCGGTGTATAGTAATAAAAATTTTGGTGAACTTATGTTTTTAGTTCCAGAACCATGGAAGTCAAGTATGAGAACACTTGAAAAACGGATAAGAAAAAGTGTAAAAGTTAAATTGGGCATTACTTTTAATAAAACGTGTATAAATGAAGGCCTGCTCCCCAAATATACGAAATTTAATATATATATATATATATATAATATATATATATATATATATATATGGATTTAAGAGTTTTGGGAACATAGGGGCGAATTAGTTAAAATTAATACATCTGACACTATTGAGTGATAACGGAAATAATATTGAAATGGTTTAAATTGATTATTAACTTAAAACTACATACTGAGACATATCTAATTTGTACATAAAAGAGATTCTAAAACAACCTGCTCTGCTGGGGTGGTTGTTCGGGAGGTGAGACCAATCAAGGTCTGAGGGTGTCAGGGAATGTTTTTAGAGGTGGGAGGGAAAAGTTTAATACTTTTCCTAACATGAGTAAATACCACCGTATAACAGATTGCACAGTTAATGAATTAAAAATAAATATATATAATCTCTGATTTAAATTGAGTCAAATTACAGCTTGAAGAAGTGAAATAATGTTGCATTTATTTATTCATTTTAAATAAATTTCGTGATTTTCAAATATAAAGGAAGATTAAACATTGAAATAAAGTTAGATTTTTACTAAAAGGTAAGTCAGATAATACCACAGGAATGTGTTAGTGCTCTATGATAATATGTACAAGTTTCTGATTGAGTGTAATCTCTTATAACACTTGATTTTAATCGCTTCAGTACAGCAAAAAGTACTAATTTGTTGTTTTTAACTGAAAGTCTTTCAGTTTGGTATATCATTGGAATTTCGTTTTCAGGCCGGAGAATGTCTCATCAGTAGGGTTATCAGCCTTGATCTCTCCGAATATCCCAAGCACTGGGAATAACTTATTTTATATTTTTAAAACTAGTTTTATATTTTTAAGAAATAAATTGTGTTCTTTTTATAAATATATTGTTAAATATAATTTGTTGTGATAGATTGTATTATCATATTTGTGGCAATTTGATAAAATGAATTTTGTATAGAAAAATATTTCTTTTTTTTTTTTAAATAAAATGGTGTATATAGCGTATACACATATGCTAATATCGTTTAAAAAATTCAAAATGGGTTTCTCAAAGATTTGGTCTGGAACCAGGGGTGGAGAACATTTTTTGGAATAAAGGCCATTTTAGCATCGTCTACTTCCCAACAGGCCACCATGAATGGATAAGCAAATTCCTATATAATCTTTATATTTTAAATACTTGAATCAATGATTATATTACTTGATCAGCGCTTCTAAAACTGTTTCGCATCTTTCAAAAGATTCAGCAGTATCCTCACTGCCTTCGTTTATTTATTACCTTTGTTAATTCAGAAAAATGATTATCTAAAAGCTTAAACTGTTCAAGTAATGATTGATGAATAGTCTTCTTCCTAAATTCGAGAATTTTTTTTTGTCTTTATTATCAGAATTATAATTCTTTATATTTTGGAATATTTTTTCTCAACAAACCGCAAGAAGGCCCCGCATTTCATGGTTCAAAAGGCCCTCATGGGGCCTTCAGGCCGCCAGTTCCCCACGCCAGGACTAGAGAATAAGCTACTCCTGATTGTAAACCGACGATTAAAGTTTAAGAATCAGTAGTCAAGAAGTTACATCAACATTACTACCGTTTATACTCATATCAATCTGGATACAGTAACTATGGTTTGCAAAGGAACAGTACTATTTTATATTTGTACGATTTTAATTGTATTCTTTTATAAAATTGTGAAATATAATTTGTTGTTGTGACAGCTTGTATTATTTCTTATATAATTCCCACTCATTAAACATCCATCACTATTAAATTTCTCTGATTCTAATTTGATTGTTTTGATTTTTCTTTGAATTTGTTACTTTGTAAAATACTTTTTCTTACCTGGTAACTATTGTGATGCTATTATTCCATTTTTTTTTTTATTATAATAAAAATAATAAGGGAATTTGCTGCTATTTGTGGAGTGAATTTGAAAAAAAATCTTTATATTTTAAAAGTTTTATTTCTTTAAATAATCATAATCTTTTTGCATAGATTACTTGGAATTTTAATCAATTTAATTTGATTGTGAAATTTATTGAAACATTTTAGTCATGTAAATAATTAGTTGTGGAAAGGTAATTTGCTGAAATGAATGACTGATTTCTATTTTCCTTTTAAACTAAACAAATGACCTGCATGTTTCATTGCAGTAACCCTTTTCCCATTTCATTTTGATGGTAAGATTACCTTTATTCTTTAAAATTATTGTATATTAATTTTTCAATACTATAACTAATAACTGTAGTTTAATTAATTTCAGTATACGTAAACTTCATTTCAGGTATTATATATTTGAGGCAGTTCGTTAAAATGATTTTTTTTTTTAAGAAAATCATAATTTTTTTTAATGAATATTTGGAAAGAATTTAATAGCTTGTGCAACATAAGTATGTAGCTTATACTGATATTCTAATATATTTTATACTCATATGAATATGTCTTACTTGATATAGTAACTATAGTTTGTCAAAGTAAGAGTACTAAAAGCTTTAGCGGTTGTAAATAATTCGTAACAAAAACTGACATATTTAAGATCCTTTTTGGTTGAAAAATTAAAGACGTGAAAAATAATTAGGTAATAGTAAATTTAATAATATAAAAAGATTTCACATAAACACGTGAAATAACAATCAATGATCAAACCACAATATGAAATGGCAAAACAAGACTAAGATCTTTCAACCGAAACAAGCGGTCTTCGTCAGACTGGGGTTTTTGACTCTGACGAAGACCGCTTGTTACGGTTGAAAGATGTTAGTATTGTTTTCCCATTTCATATTGTGGTTTGATCATTAATATAAATTGATATTATTGCAAGAATCTCCTAATCAATGTTTGAGACCTTTGCATTATTTTCTTTTTTTTTTTATTTTGTTGATAATTTTTACGAATATAATCTACTTCCTAATGCAAATTTAATATTTATTATTAAAAAAACCGCACTGTACTTCTGTATCCTGAAATGAGGAGTGAGTCAACCCTTCGAAGCAGAAATTGTTCATCACCACTGAATGATGTCTAGTTGGTGACCTGGACTCTGTGTTTTTCTTAAGTTTTTTTTCGCAGTAAAAAGAAATATATGATTACTATGAAATAAGCATTATTAAAACAAATTATTCATATTGGGGAATTTCAAAAATGACGTCTTCACACAAAAAAGTCTCCAATTAAAACTAACAACGCGTTTCAAACACTTAGTGTTCTTCTTCAGGTTTACATCTAGACTGTAGAGAAGAACACTAGGAAATCCTGTTGCAACATCTCAGCAGCGCTGATGTAAATCTGAAGAAGAACACTTCGAAATGCGCTTAACCAGATTCCTAACGGGTCACTGCAAACTTAATGGTTATCTGATAAGCATGGGAATTATCAATGATAGCTTGTGCAGATTCTGCAACGAAGAGGAATAAACACCCTTGCACTACTGACTGACTGTCAGGCTACGTTGCTCTTCAGGGGTAGATGTATCGGGATACTCAACGAAACCATAGAAGAACTTATACCGAGCACCCAGCAAAAGTCCTGAGCTTCTTCGAGGCACTGAAGCTAATTGGGGTACTATAGTACAGAAGGGGAGAAGTACAATAGTTCCTAGGAGACGCAGTGCTGTAGTAACCCTCAAACATTAATAATAATAATAGAGCTATGAAAACCATCATGCCATGTCAAGACAAACATCTTACTCCTAACCTTTAAGATATCGCTTGGATGCTGAAATCGAAGAACAATCAATACAGCAAAAACTCCTTGAAAAAATAAACTGGATGAAATAAATCATCAAAAAGGTGGAATAAGCCACAATTTTAATATTATTTAAATCTAAAATTAATGACCCAAATAAAACAAGAAGACGCCGTGAATAATTTTATTGTACTTTCCAACGGGTTTCATTTCTTAATTAAAATTAAAGATATCTACAAAAACAAAAACCAGAACTCAATTTATCCATGGGTTAAATTGAAAAGACAATACTTTTCCTAACAATAAGTTTATACACATAGTAAACTAAATAAACAGATACGATAAGTTTATACACATACAGTCTCAACATTTTTCTTATAATCTTTATCAGGAGGAAGATAAGAGGCAAAACACGGCAGAACGACATTTGAACTTTCCTCTCGGCGGGATAAACAAAACACTTGACACTCTCTGTATACTTATTCAGTAGGTTTCCTTTTAATGTAAACATTCCACTTTCAACTTATTAGTTATGCAATCCTTAATTACGTGGCATTTACTCATACTGGAGTAAATAAATAATAGAAAGAATATAAAGATATTCTACAAATATAATGGAAAAGTATTCCTGACTATGAGTACAAAGTGTTTGAAACGCGTAGAATAAAAAAAAAACCTTTTTTTCTTTGGAGTTTTTGTATTATCCATTTGTCCCTTTCAAAGTCTAATAATAGCATTCTTAAGATTCATCCCGTACTATAATATAAATCCTTAGGGTATATTATTACGTTTGAATATAGAATATATAAAATAACCAAAGCACAATTGACAATTTGAAAATGAGACATTAAAAAAGTGGAAAACAGTATTCTGTTAATTAAATTAAGCAGTATTTAGAGATTAAAGTTAAGTATAAAGTATTCCACTTTTTTTTATGGTTTACATTCCACTTTTTTGATGCCTCATTTTCAAATTGACCATTGTGCTTTAATTATTTTATATATTCAAACGTGATTAAATGGCTCTTTTTAATAAATTATTTGTTTAAGTGAAAAGCTTCCTTTCTGAATAGCTTTATATTTATTTATCACATGAAGTGATAATGTGGTATTTACTCATACTGGGATAAATAAATAATACAAAGTATATAAAGGTATACTACAAATGTAATGGGAAGGTATACCTTACTTTGAGCAGAAAGTGTTAGTTAATTCAAATTGATCTACTTCACTTGATAAAAGTATCAAACGTGAAGTAGAAACAAAAAAAAGATTTATCAAAACTCTTATCAGTTCTTTAGGTTAAAATTGAACTCTCAATGCCGACGTTTCGGTTTTTATTTAAAACCTTTTTGATAGGCAGAAGTATACAATTTTATTGTATAATTCAAGAAGTATTGTATAAGTCAACTGTTTATAAGTAGTATTCCGTGTTTATTCAAACTAGAAACTTGTTATTGGAATTCGCATATTGCTTCCTTTTAAAAGATCTTTAATGCAATACTTACTTAAGTTTTTTGGTTTTAAAATGTTATACTTCTTTCTGTGAAAGAGGTGTTAAATAAAAACCGAAACGTCAACATTGATAGTTCAATTTGAACCTGAAGAACTGACCAGAGTTCTTATAAATTTTATTTCGTTTCTAATTCACAGTCGATTTAAGTCTAATTCACATCTTTTATCAAGATGTATATCTAATGCATGAGCAACGTTTTTAATTGAAAGCTAGTTTATCATAACAGCTTTATCAGAAATATGAGATTGATTATAAAAATTTTGAATAAAATTCATTGATACATTTTCAACTGTTACAATAAAGGTTTTTTGTATTATTATATTAAAGAATCCCGGTGTCTGCTGTGTGAGATTGTTTGTTATAATTTACTAGATTATTAATCTATTCAGACATTTTTAGTTCAATTGCAAGAAATATCTTTTGGGAAAAACGCTTAAAATATCTCTAATGCTTATAATAGTATAATGCTTGTAAAGAAGAACTATAGTTTAAAATGCAATATTAAATCAGTGTATGAAGGGATAATAAAATATTTTATGACTATTGTGATATGACTACGATAACTTATGGTCATTTCAATATATTCTAAACTGAATGACTTTGTTTCATGCTATTAACTATACGATCGAATTTTGAGTCTTTTGGGCAGACAGATTACTGTTTTTCACTTTTTTAATGTCTCATTTTCAAATTGTCAATTGTGCTTTGTTTATTTCATATATTTAAACGTATTTAAATGGCTCCTTTATTAAATAATTTATTCGAAAATGAATACTTGCTTCCCATAACTATAGAACAATTACATTCAAAATTTAATTTAAGTATATACTCTTTCATGAAGAAAAAATAAAGTCATTTGTTAGACGTTTGTTTCAGTGAACAGTCCTCTCTTCTGAATAGTTTTAATGTATATTTAATAATATAAGAGCAGTTGACGTTACTTTTGATAAATTAGTTTCCTTTATCAGTTGACGTTAAATTTTGATAAAGTTTTAGTTTCCTTTATAGTGAATGCATTTACTACAAAATCTCAATTCATTACTTAATATTAGTTAATCATATCTTTTCCTCAAAAGTTATGGTAAAAAGGAAATTTAATTTCAGACTTTATATATCACAATATTTTACTGTTGGAATACTTTTAATAATTTTGATGATTCATAGATTAACAATCAAAAACACGAGTTTGAAACTCAATAGTGAAGAAGAATATAATAAATTGTAAGTTTCAGGTAAAAATTATAAAATAATTTTTACCTGAAGAATTTCTTGGATTTTTAACAAATTTATTAATCTATAAGTACAATCCTTTTACCTGATGTTTTAGGGATTTTTTTTTCATTTCTTCTGAAGCATGACTACAACTTTTTCAAATGGGTCATGTCTTACGGTGGCTACACTGCACATCATTTTTGATGGGTGTGCATACCGCAAGTTGATGTAGGTTCCCATTGATTAATTCAAAACTTTCTCGGTGTTTAAGTAATGGAAAACAAAACTAGTACTAATGATGAAGCGAAAACTGAACATCGTGATAAAGAAACCAAACCTAAAAGGTATTTTAAAATGCATAGCCTTAATTTTTAACGTTTTCTCCTTATTTCAATAGTGTCATTTTTATTAAATGATTACAATTAGTTTGGGGTAGTAAGCAATTTTTACCGTTCATAGGTACTCATGGGCCATTATAATTATTAATAATTTATGAGTGTTGCCCATAAGGAGGTTATTATATTTATTTTTCATTATTTTTTAGTGCCAAGAATAGAAGTCGTCGAAAAAAAGGAGGCACAGACAATAATAAGAGTAATGAAGCCGATGACTCATATACTTCATACAATATTACACTTCAGGTAACATTTGATCATTTGTAGTTTATTTCAATTCTAGGTTTCCGTAATAAGGTTAACGCTTAGAATTTATTGTTACAGATGTGTGCTAAACTGTAGGCAACTGTCGAACGGTTTTACTAAATGAAATTGCATATGTCACAGTCTTTTATGTTATCACTATATGCTGTTTCCTTGAACAGAAAATTACCATTTAGTCTATTATCAATGTTCAATTGACGATATGTATGTAACTGGGAAATTTTGTTTCAAGTCAGGGTTATTATTAACAATCATTTATTTAATTTATTAACAATCATGATAGTTCTTAAAGCAAATACATTACATTAGAGTAAGCCCTGATTACTTTACTGCATGTTTCATTATTCCTGTTCGTTAATAGGAATTAAATTTCATTGAAGAAAAAAGGTTTATATTCTATTAGATGAGTGTAATTAGTAATGTGACTACTCTTCTATAATTGTATGAACTGATCGCTTTATTTGATATGAATTGTAATTATATACTTTTCTGTATAGTAATTGACAAAATATTGCTAGCTAACTACTATTTTGGCTTTACCTTTAGATGAATAACTGATAAAGTGCTTTAAATGATTGTTTAGTGGAAACAAAGTAATTGAATGAGTTTAATTTGAAAGACAAAATTATACATATTCTATATAATTGATTATTTTTCTTAAAAACAGGAGTTACTAGAGAAAACTTGTAAGGTTTGAAGTTGGTGTAATTTAACTTGAGTGATTACAGAATGGAGACAGAAAGATATACCGAGGGTTGTGGTAGCTTTGAAATTGAATTTATATAGCTTTAAAGGTAAAGATGTTTTGACTTGATTTTGGGAACATAGTTTGTCCACTGCGAAGACTACTATTTTTGTAGTAATGCTGGTTTTTTTTTATGAGTTGGAGGTCAAGAAGACCTCTGATGCTGATTCCAGAAGCAAATATGCATCACTAGCAATCGGACTAGTCTAGAGTTTCTCAAACTTTTTTCGACGTGGGAACCCTAGATTCCAATGTTTTTATAGAATCATAATATAATTATCTTCAAATCCCTTTATAAATAGTATGTAAGTTAAAAACAATTAAAAAGTAATATTATTGAGATGTCTATTTTTCGAATAAAAATTTTAAACTAATAGATTTTAATTTCCATATTTCCTCCAAGTATATGACACATGAAACAGAATTATTAGCAATTTTAATACCGGTTTAGTTTGTGATAATCATTAATTATTCATGTTATCATGTACTAAAAATATGTAATTATAATTTCGTAGCGTTTAATGATATTTTTTTTTCATATCATGAAACTTTTTAATGTTTCGCTTTATAGTTGAGAGTTTGATTCTCAAGTCAGTAATGCATTAAATCTACTTCGGTATTTGGTTTCTATGGCAGTTTAAAGGGAAAATCCAGTTTCACATAAGTAGGAAGTAGGAAATGGCAGCAATTTGTGAAGTCCTTTTTTTGCAATAGCAGGGATTTGGGAATCAGATAGCTGCAAAAACTGACAAGTGATTCATCCTAAATAATCAAATTTTGACCACTTGCACTTATGTGTATAAGTAGATATACACCTGATTCAGTTTCATCATTCACAAGAAACACTGAATAAATCCATATCAAGTCAAAATTATTTTTTTAGAACTTATAGTTAAAAATGATACGTATTAAGAAAACATTAAATAAATGTTTTTCGCGGAACCTCAGACATTCCACTTAGGAACCCACTTTGGGAACCTATGGGCTAGTCTACAGATTTTTGTGGAAACATACATTTTATAAATAATTCTAGAAAATATATAAATGTTTGCAAACAGTATGTTTATTGAAAATGTATTAATTATTGTAGATCAAAATCGAGAAAACGGTATGGTATGGAACAAATATACAATTTGACATTTTGTTGCTCTGTAGTTTAATCAGGCATTTTTTTTTCAATCTGTTGTCTACATTGTTAGTTTACATCAAAAGGGGTTGATATTAAAGGAAAAGGACATAAACTGCATATGTATGATAAAGGTCTGAATTATATGGTGGCTCAGTGGTTAACACCTGTTCGTCTCTCATAGGACCGGGGTTCCCCACCTGGTCCTCGATTTATTCATGCGGAAGATGAATAAATCTGAGCACATTGTCCTCAGAGAAAGGCGTTAAACCGTCGGTCTCGTGCCTGTACGATGTCAGGTATTTGTTAAAGATCCCTACTCTAAATACACTTGAATTAGGCAAAATTTAGAACTCCCACTGTAGAATCAATCTTCATTGTGTGGTATTACAAAGGGCCAATGCTCGACATACGTATGTTTCCTTGTGGGACTGCCATTCCAACCTGACCTAACCTATATGGTATATAGTAATTACTTTAGTCTTTGGTGTGTACTACGTCACAAAAACAACATTGTGACCTTTTAGTAGTGCGGTTAATTGTTTCTTGAAGTATGTAGACGTAATAATGTCATTGGATAATATGTTAGTATGAGGCCTGAAAAACTGTACAAAAAATACAGTCTAAGAACTTAAAAAAAGTACATTTAGTATTATTTACTAAAGATAAATTATATAATGAACATAAAACAATTGTTGATGTTCATTTTGTTAAGTACTTATATTTTTGTAGTATAAGGTATTAGTTA
Source organism: Hermatobates lingyangjiaoensis (assembly GCA_026182355.1). Lineage (NCBI taxonomy): Eukaryota > Metazoa > Arthropoda > Insecta > Hemiptera > Hermatobatidae > Hermatobates > Hermatobates lingyangjiaoensis. The sequence continues at coordinate 686,119 of JAPFBL010000290.1, read as the reverse complement.
TATGGTAATGAAGTATGTGTGGTATATAATTTTAAATTTAAATTGTATGTAGTTTGTTATCTTTTGGTTGGTTGAAGTAATTGCTAATTACATTTGTGCCTCTTCTTACGAAAGGTTTTTCTGGAAAAAAGTGCCTCATCTTACGAACATTGTTTCATCGTATGAAAGACTAAATTATCTAAGTGCGCGCTTGTTTCCTCAGCTATCAGACGTAAACATACCTCTAAAGTATAGTTTTCTTTTCTTATCATTTTTCCTAGATCTCGGGATTTTTTTATGGCAATGATAGCTTCGTTTTATCTTGTTTGAAAGTGACTCTCTCTAATTGTTATCACGTTGGATAACTTCTAACACTCTGCATGATCTGGGTATTCCCTTGGAGAAGAAAGAACTTATCTCTTCCACCTAGCTATTTCACACTGCCTAGGAGACAAGCTATCTATGTTTTCGAAAGCATATCATTCAGTTTCAGTCACATACTACTTCAGTCGACAGTATTTTTTGTGGTTATTCAAGATTACGTGCATATTCGTTTTTTTAAATTTAGACCAAAAAAATAAATATTGATGATGATCATGAGAAGAAGAGAGTTCTTTTATTTATAGAAACAATGTAAGAAAATAATCACCAAGTATGAAAAAGAGAAAGAATATGGCCTTCTACTATTGGCACGGTACTAAAGCAGAAGAATGCTATAAAATCTGCCACTCCTTCCAAAGAAGTCGACATGTTTTCATGTAGGAGGACACCAATGAACGATGAGAAGGAGATGCTATTATTCGTGTGGATCAAGGAAAAAGAGATAGCTAGTGACTTAGTGACAGGGAAGATCAAGTCTATTTAGGGGTGGTATTGGGAGCTTGAAACACATTAGTCTGTTTACATGTACTTAGCGATTTATCTTACGAAACCACTTCTGGAGCAAATCAATTTCATATAAAGAGGTTTTACTGTTTATTACTTTTTTGAAGACTGTATTCTTTCTTTTAACCCTTATAAACTGAATCTATAAGCAATAGTCAATCTGATTTTTGTTTCATGATTTTTCAGGAACTTCGGAAAGCGATGGAAGTTATTACAATACAGCAAAAGCCTGCTAAGACGACGGAAGAAGCAATGCAAAAGCAGTACCAGTTTTGGAGTACCCAGCCCGTACCTCGAATGGGTAATTCTCTCATTTTTATTATATTTCACCTTTGGAAGTTCTTTAGCTTTATAGCTTGTGGTGAGATTTATTCCTCCGAGTTGCAGTATGGGGATTATTTCAATTTTGTATGAAAAAAGCCTCTTTTTTTTAAAGAATGCACAAGTTCGTACAGGCTCGGGATTATTTTTTTCTGAAAGAATACAATATTTTGCTGCTGAATGGAAAACCGTTAGTGTTTGCTGTTTTCGTATAGACGAGGTAATGAAAACCACGTGGCTACTAGACATTTGACCCAACAAACATATATGTTACAGTGATATTGTTCAGTCTTGATAACTTTAACAAATTAAGTAATAAATAGGGATTTTTGATTTATTGAATTAATGACATCAAAGCGAATTTCTTACTTATATAGATTGCATTCACTATAAAATCGGAAAGACGATTCAAACTCTGCAAAGATTATACAATGAAGAGTCAAAATCAAAGAAGAGTTGCACACAGACTGAAGAAACACACTTACAAGGACCATATTTCGCTGAAGTCATTTTTTTGACAAGTTTTTCCATGTTTCGAAGTAATTTCTTCTTTTCTTTATCCACCCTAATTAATATTCTACTACGTTTGGATAAAAAAAAAAGAAAATATTTCGAAACCTGAAAAAACTTGTAAAAAAAATGACTTCAGCGAAATGTAGTCAATTATTCAAGGAAATATGTTTAAATGAAGTTCCCAAACTTTACGATCATAATATATATATACATATATATATATATAAACTTAAACACATAGGAAAGAACACAGAAAGTCACTACAGAACTCACTACGATATTTCGACATCCGTTGTCATCAGGAAGAAATGCGAAGTAATCGCGTTGAGAAGGAAACTGCTACTCCACACGGATCTTTCATTCTATATATATATATACATATATATATACAGTGTTGACTGTCGTCCTTCCGTCAATTCACTTCTTCTCCTGAGGACGACCGCCATTACGGTCGAAATATTGAAAAGTGAGTCTTTGTTATGTTTCAGTCTATGTGTCACTGTTTATTTTAAGTATATATATATATGTATATTATTATATATATATATATATATATATATACGAGTTCGAGATTAACCAACGTGCTTGGTCTCCCATTCTCTTTTCTCCTGAAGACGGATTACCCGAAAATTTGAGTCTGTAAGTGTGTTTCCCTACTTTGTGTGTTGCTCTTTGTTAATCTCGAACTCGTATTGTGTCCAGTTTGGATCGTATTTCGTTTTATCAGTGAATAATATATATATATATATATATATATAATCAAACCACAATATGAAATGGGAAAACAAGACAAAGATCTTTCAACCGCAGCAAGCAGTCTTCGTCAGAGTCAGAAACCCAACTTACCATCTCAGTTGATATGATAAAACAAAATGAAATTGTTATATGCAAGATTCTTTCATATTATTCATAATTCAGTATTTCAAAAATATTTCAATAATAAAAATCTGGAGTGGCCTACACTCTACTTTACTATAAGTAACTCAATGTCAAATTTCTTGAGTATATAAAACATAACGTATTATTTAAGAAAACATAAATATCTAAATGGGATATAATTATTAGCATTGCATTCGTGTGGTAGTACAGATAGTGATTGAAGGACATATCAATTTATAAGCTTATTTTTGTACATCACAAATAATTTATTATTTGCAAATAATTTCATTAGTATAACTACAGCAGTAATAACATTTTTGAAAAACCAATGTGAACATTTCTTGAAACGAAATATTATCCTACAAGAGAACATGGCTATTGTTCAAATAGCCAGTAGATTTCTTACATCGTTTACTTGACATCCTTCTACATTGAATATTAATGTAAAATTTTCAAATTTGAAACAGTAAAATACCCTTTTTTTCTCTGAAAAACATCTTAAACAGCGAAGAAAATGTTGTTTTAAGGTGATTTGTTAATTAAAGATGTACGATAATTACAGTTATTAATCTTTAAACGAAAGATTTATATTTTGAATTATCTTTTACATTTTTGGTTTTTAACAGAATTATTATACTGGGAATTTTATGGCTTCTTAGTATTTAATAAGATCATTTTCCATCCCCTTTGTCAAATAACATATATACGAATTTTTTTTCAATGAGTGTTATCATTTACCTGCACAATATTATTCCTCTTACATCTCTTATAAGTCAATAATATATTTTAATTTTTCCATTAGAAACATCAATTTTATCTCAGTGGATTCGCTCAAAAAATTTCTAAGTCAATGTAAACAATGTAAAAAAATACAAAAAATTCGACAAGTATAGCAGGTGATCTCTTAGTCTAGGGTAAACAAAGAATTTTTATATCGTTATTGCTCTTTCCCGTAATTGAAACTTCATGATTTTTTTTTTATGAATTGCTAATTTGTTGTTCCATTTTTGGTCAAATTTTCATTATTTTTTAACGAGCTGTTTAGCGTCAAAAAAACATTTTCTGAAAACACAAATCGTACTGTAACGCCCCTTTAGCGCATGTAATTTTAGAAAAAAATATCTCAACTCATTCTCCATATAATGTTCTATTTATAGGCATAGTTTCATCTTTGTCCGTCAAACAGTATGGCTTTTATCGCTCTCACAAGGTTTGAGATTGAATTATAAGTCAAAATTTTTACATTTTATTGAAAAAAAAATATTTCCTGTTGTTTTAAAATTCTGAATATATTTTTCGTTTGTTGCATTTGAAACCTCAAAGATAATGTCAAAATTTCAAAACTCTAGAGTTATTATTTTAGTAGAAATTAATGTTTTAAAAAAAACGGTTTTTGGCAAAAAAAGTGACTTTCCCATCATGCATAATTCTTCCCAAACAATAGGGATCTTCGTCTTTATGGGGCCCATTTTTGTGTAAAATATCAACTTGATCCATCAAAGATTCTGGACCGTAGCGTGGTAACAAGCAATGCTAACACACTCACCCACCCACCCACCCACACACACACACACACAGACATCATCGTAAAAACGTCATAAAACGACTTCTGGGACCTCAAAACATGTAATTCCGTCAAAATCTCGAGATCGAATTTTTTCACGATCACTATACTTTACTTATAGTAAAGTAAAAAAAACACTGGGAATTTAGCTTTATTGAATTTTTTTTTTTCAATATGATGTTTTAGGTTTTTGGCTTCATACTACTAGATTGCAATTTGTACCTATTATTATAGGTTTTTTGGTACAAAAAATATATTAAATTTGTTTTTATTGATTTTTTTTTTTGTAAAATGGATCCATATTTATCAAGTCCTAGTGTATATTTATTACCTTTAATGTAATGTTAAGAATGGATTCTACTATTCCATAAATGTTGGAAGAAATGATTTATATTGAAATGGACAGTGGAATAACTTGTATTGGTGAAATATAAAAGGAGATTATTCGAACTCTGATATCTGTCCTTGCAGTCAGTATTATCACCCCCCAATATCATTTAGGTTTAATTTAGAAACTCTATATTATCTTTACCCTTACAGTGTGGAGATGTTCAGATTAAACAGTGTACTCAAAGGGAGTTATATTCCACAGTTAAACAAATCATCTTCTGCTAATTTAAACATGAAAAATGAACTGTGTATATTAACCTTTTTGTTTTAATTGTAATCGCCAAAGTTTTAAATGAATACGGCAGTTATGTTTATACAACTGGAGAAAAAAAAGTAATAAAAAAGAAAATAATAAAATTACACTACTTTATATCAAAAGGAGGGAAAAAAAAGTGCGCATTATAGAAATTACTGTTCCTCAGTCCTCCAAATAAATTACATTGCACTAGAATGAGGGTACATTTATGATGAAACTATGATTAGCAGGAGAGGATTTCAGAATGAAAAAGAAAAGACCAGTGTCAGAAACATCTGAAATTGTTAAAAGTAATGTAATCTGGTATCACATTAATAAAATTCAACGCCTTTCTATAGAACGCAATTATAAACTTCAATAATAATTGTAACTCATCATCTCTCTATCACAAAACACAAGTATCGTCTGTAATAATTCACATGGTCTCTCAACGAACAGTAATACAATCTATCTTAAAAAAATAGTAAAAAACAGTGTTGCCAGATAGTAGAAGTGTTTCCAATCAAAGTCAGACTACAGTACAAAATGAGAGAAAATTGTATGGTGATTTAAGAATGTTTACAAGAAATATTATTATCTAGAAGTGTAGAAAAGGAGAAGTAAATGAAAGAAAGAACTTTTGACAATTTCTTCATTATATCGTTTATTTATGGTATATACATACAATTGAAAATAACAATTGAAGACATGTATTCTATCTGAGAGTGGTTAGTATTCCTATATGGAAACAAATGAAAAAAAAAATGTATTGGAAGAAAGGTTGAGTTTATCTGCCTGTATTTGAGGAAGAATATATAATTGACCTAATCTGTTTCAGATATATAAAGAAATGTACCAAAGTATACAAACAATAGGGCAATAAACGTATAAAAATTGAAAATTTGTTTTGGAATAATGAACCATACTGGTTGGATTTGTTTACATTGACTTGGACAGTTTTTAAGTAAAATAAAATTGTTATTTGAAGGTTTCATTAACTGTGCAATCTGTTATAATGTGGTATTTACTTATGTTAAGAAAAGTATTGTCTCCACGCAAAAAAGTTTATTACAAGAAACTAAACAACGCGTTTCAAACACTTGATGTTCTTCTTCAGGTTACATCTAGAAAAAAATATATATGGATTTAAGAGCTTTGGGAACATAGGGGCGAATTAATTAAAATGAATACATCTGACACTATTGCGTGATAACGGGAATAATATTGAAATTGCTTAAATTGATCCTTGACTTAAAAATACGTACTTAGACATGTCTAATTTATACATAAAAGAGATTCTTAATTATCTGCTCTGCTGGGGGGTTCCCAAAGCTCTTAAATGCATGTATATTTTTTTCCAGATCTAATCTGAAGAAGTACATCATGTGTTCGAAACGCGTTGTTTAGTTTCTTATGATAAACTTTTTTGTGTGGAGACTTACTATAATACTTTTCCTAACATTTAAAGGTTTATTTAAAAAAAAAATTGAAATGTTCTAATGAGTTTAAGATATGTTTGAAGAATAAAATAGTTAAGTGTACAAAAATTAATCAAAATCAAACATATACTTTCTGATGTATTCCATGGTGTGATGAATAGTTGTCGAACAAGTGTTTGATTAATCCAAGAAAACATAAGTTGGTTGTTAACGAATTTGATAGTATGTTTGCTTATAGTAAAGTTAAGTTTAGGCCACTCCAGATTGTTTATTTTACTTTTTATTCCTTTTCGAATTGAATTTTTATAGGTAAGGCAGGACAGCGTCTGTCGGGTTAGCTATTATGTTAATAATTAAACAATAAATTAAGTTTAGCTAAAGCTAACGTGACAGTTGACGGTACGAAGTTTGCCGGGTCAGCTAGTATAGTTGTAATTTCCTTCTATAACTTAACTCTTCATTTAGTAGATTAACACAAGACAATTGCTAGAAATAAGTTTTAATTAAAAGATTGTATAAATTATAAAACATAACAAACTGTCCAACACATAGAATAAATCTACTTATCTAAAAAATCAGAATTGAATCTGTGTCAATTGACCATGAATTAACAACTTATAGTTACCTGAACAGTATTACCAACGTCACCCATAAAAAAAAACCCAATGAATACTTCATACTAAAACATACACACGTAATATTTTAATTATCACTTACTGTTGTTACTTCAGATGAGAAGATAGATGTGAACGAGCCAATCGAAGCAGACAAAGACAAATCTGAGATCAGAGACGAGCCATACTCTCTCCCTGATGGATTTCAATGGGATACTTTGAATCTGAGCGACCCTCTTGTTCTTATGGAGCTTTATACACTATTGTCTGAAAACTATGTAGAAGATGATGATGCTATGTTCAGATTTGATTATCCTCCTAATTTTCTAACTTGGTAAGTATGTTTGCTAACTTTTTTTTTATATATATAAGAAAATTTCGAATATTTAAGAAAACCAGTTCACTTAAAACAGAGATCTTCAACCTTTTTTACATCGCGACCCATTTTTGACGCAAAAATTTATTCGCGACCCTTTACTAAGAACAAAAATAAAATTAACAACAAATAAAAAAGGGAAAATTAAAATAAATTTGCTCAATAGTAACTTTAATGAGATTGCTGTGCTGCATTAAATAATAAATAAATTATTTATTTAATTTAGTCCTTTATTTTATATTTAGAAATAAACAATTTCAAACATTTCGCGACCCACCGATTTAAGACCCTTGACTTAGATGTACATGTATAAATTCTTCATTCATTAACCGTTAATAAAGGAAATGAGGTATTTCATTATGTGGCTATAATTGAAAAATGTACGTACAAGTAAACCACTGATACAATTTTATACACCTCTGTTCTCAGAAATAGTTATTAATGATTACACTCGACCATTGATTTTCCGTACATCAAATACCCGTACTTTTTTTCTTCAGAATAGCATAAATTATCCGGGTATTCGTAATGCCCAGTGGTAGAGTGGGACTGAGTAGCCTAGGCTACTCGAATTTCTTTATGTTAAGCAAACTGTAGCTTTATTAGGTCTAAACAAGGGGGCCAGGCTAGCTCAGTGGTTACGTGCTCACCTCTGGACTGATAGGACCGGGGTTCAATCCTCACCTGGCCCTCGATTTAATCACACGGGAGGTGAATAAATCTGAGCACGTCGTCCCTCGGAGAAGGACGTTAAACCGTCGGTCCCGAGCCTGTACGATGTCAGGTACTCGTTAAAGATCCCTACTCTAAATACATTTGAGTTAGGCAAAATTTAGGACTCTAGTATAAGAAGTAGTATAAGTCCTACTCTAGTATAAGAATCAATATTCATTGTGTGGTATCACAAAGGGCCAAAGCTTGGCCTACGTGTGTTCCCTTGTGGGATTGCCACTGCAACTAGGTACCTAGGTCTAAAGAATATTATTACGTTAATGTATAATAAACATAAACTAACTGCATCCATCTGTGTTTGATGATTGTGATTTAAAGCAAGATGAGGCAGAGAATAGCCTAGCTATCCTCCCTTCTCATATGCCTACGCTACTCCAATTTCATTCAAATCGGCCATTACAGCATTGAGCTGGTCTAACCCTACTAAACTATGTTGATGCAGGCTTTATTCTTATGGTACATATTGGCCTGCCGTCAACAGTTAGGCTAGACTTTCTTTTTTTGTTCATTATAAAGAGTATTATGTATTAATAATAGTGTTTATTTAAATTCAATGTATAGTGTGTTAAAGTAAATGAAACTGAGATAGCCTAGCCTTCTAGAAAGTTTTACTGACTTATGTATATAGTACGTCTTGGCATGCTGTCAACCACTTAGCCTACCCTACCCACCATTAGGCTACCACTTACCAGTGTTACCAATTTCTAGACTTTTCTGTTTCCAGGGACCTGCATCGGTCTCTATTTGAACAGACATTTGAGAGTCTAGTGTATTCTTTTTTCTAATAACTTTAAAAAATATTGAACACTATGGAACATTAAAAAAAATCAATAATTTACTTATACAGTACTAAAAAGTTTTATTATTTTTTCGCACGAATGTCAAATTATTAAATATTACTTTTCTAGCTAATGAGTATTATGCAAACAATAACGCCTTGACTTTAAGATTCTTCATAATTTACAATATTATGATTTATTTCTAAAACATTCAAAATTCAGTTTTGTTACTGTATTGAATGTTTTCAGTAATACAGTATCTAATATACGATCATCTCGTGGTATTAAATTAGGAGAACTATTAATGTAACAGTTTCATTTTTTAATTTTCATTAATCCAGGTGCCACCAGATCTATCACTGGTTTTGAACTTCAAATTATTATTTTAATTATAGTTATCATCATTGATTTTTAACTTGATTTGTTTAAATATTTTCAAAGAAATTTAATTTATCAAAATTATTTTATTTATAATTATTGATGATTAATATTTGAAACCTCAATGTGTTTTAAGTATTTTCGAAATTTAATGTATTTTAATTAATTTGATGTGCTATTAATAACCATGAGTCGAGTTGTATTCATGACAGTCTAAAGTTGATAGATGTCTGTTGTCAACAGCGTTCAATCAGTCTATGGATAAAGCTATTAATGTGACAGAAATCGATGAAGATGTCTTGGAAACGGGTTATTGATTATATGATATAGCAAAAGACGTTAGGTTTTCTTTCTTTCCATTTCTTTACTTTATCTATCTTCTCAGTATTTATTATTAAAATTGATATAGCTTCTCAACCACTGATTCTTAAAATTTAAAATAGTTTTTCTTGAGGATTTACTCCAAAGAATTAACTACTCCTGATTATAATAAGCCCATGTTTCACCAAAAATTATTCGGCATCATAAGGCTTTTTTATTTTTAAGGAAAATTATTTAAGATAAATATACCTTTCCTTAAATAGTTTTCCTTCAAAAAAAAAAAAAAAAAAAAAAGGGGGGGGCTTTGAAAATACCGAACAATTGTTGGTAAAACGTCGGCTTATAGTCAGGATTAGTTAATTCATTGGGCCAAATTCTCAAGAAACTCATTTTGAATTTATTATTAAAGTATTATGAATTGCAACAATAAAAAAAATATTTGTTTCATAATATATTCAATTGTTTAAAGTTTATTAATGTATCTCTTTCAATAGTTTTTGTTATTAGAGTTTTTAACAATTTTGTTATTGTGATTGGATGGGGGAGGGTTATAGATGGATTTTTTTCTCTATTTTGTCAGAGTAATCAGAGGATGATTTCTCTTAGAGATTTTTTGAAATGAGCACTATTAAGGATTTTCATTTGCTTGAGTCTTGACATCTAGTTGTGTGTATGTCAGTGCCTTACAGTTAATATTTAACATTGTTATATTTCTCAGTGAGGGATATTGCGGAACGACTTCTATATTATATTATTCCATTTATTTCTATACTGATATAATTACAGTATAATATCTATGAATGATGTTATTTAAGGACCGAATGATGCTGAATAAATAAAAACTACTGTGTAACAATAAAAATGTGGATATATATATATATATATATATATTTAAAGATCCAACATATCAGTGTCTAGCATATAACTAGCGCGTACTGATCTCTCCAGTACACGCTAATTAGACAGATCTAATTTTATTGATGAACCTAATTACCACGGTCGAATTTTATCGATAATTAGCGCGTACTGATCTCTCCAGTACACGCTAATTAGACAGATCTAATTTTATTGATAAACCTAATTACCGCGGTCGAATTTTATCGATAATTAGCGCGTACTGATCTCTCCAGTACACGCTAATTAGACAGATCTAATTTTATTGATAAACCTAATTACCACGGTCGAATTTTATTGATAATTAGCGCGTACTGATCTCTCCAGTACACGCTAATTAGACAGATCTAATTTTATTGATAAACCTAATTACCGCGGTCGAATTTTATCGATAATTAGCGCGTACTGATCTCTCCAGTACACGCTAATTAGACAGATCTAATTTTATTGATAAACCTAATTACCACGGTCGAATTTTATCGATAATTAGCGCGTACTGATCTCTCCAGTACACGCTAATTAGACAGATCTAATTTTATTGATAAACCTAATTACCACGGTCGAATTTTATCGATAATTAGCGCGTACTGATCTCTCCAGTACACGCTAATTAGACAGATCTAATTTTATTGATAAACCTAATTACCACGTTCGAATTTTATCGATAGTTAGCGTGTACCGATCTCTTCAGTACACGTTAATTAGATAGGTCTAATGTTATTGATAGATCTAATTACCACGTTTGAATTTTATCGATCTCTGCACTGAAAAATATTTAAAATAAGTAAATATTTGCAGGTAAAATATTTGTGTTTTTGCATCAATTTACATTTCTAGATTGTATCTCTCTTATGAAATATCGTAATTCTATTATTTAGGTCCTGACACCTAATTTTAACAAACCAGAAAATGACGAATATGAATGAATGTAAATGTCTTGCGTTTAATGATAAGGCTGTAATGATAAGACGCGATTTGTTTCAAAAAGGACCATTACTTGTTGCCAATTTGGGTGACGACATTAAGTGACAACTGAGTAATAATGATTCTTCTAACATCTTACTTCTCACATTCACGAGAGGTTCTAGAATGATAATTGATAATATTTTCTAGAGCGATTCTAGAATAAATTATCTTATTAGAAGTTGTGGGAAGACTCATCTTTACTTGTGATATTGGGGAATTTAAAAAAAAAATACGTCTCCACACAAGAAAAAAAGTTTAATATGAAAACTAACAACGCGTTTTGAACACTCAGTGTTCTTCTTCAGGATTACATCTGTACTCTTGAGATGTTGATCTACTGGACTGACATTGCAAGGTCTGATTTACTTGTGATTTTGGGATGGTAAAGTAATTAAATATTTTTTAAAAGTCATCTTTACTAAACTGAAGTTCTTAAATGCAGTCTTCGAGAGTATAACGAACAAAATAAAAATCTTTGCCAGTTATCATAAGACGACGAATTCTTAAACGCAAGTGACTCTAACTCATCAAACGGATTCATGGTTATCATATTTTCGAGTGTTTTTTTTTTATCTCAAAATAGACTAAACATCTGATACGGTATATATCTCGAGTTATGGTAATAAAAGCTCAGACATGTTAGTTTTTATTTTAAGGACCAATTTATTCGTCCTTTTATAATGGAGGCTTTTATAAAAAGGACTCTTTTCTATTCTTTGTTGTCGACCGGGAAAACTAGAAGGCAAAAGATTAACAGTGCTTTCAGTAACTTGCAGGAGTAACATTCTTATTGATATTGTTCTGAAACTTACCTTAACTAATTGATATTTATAATTAAAGAGGAAAAGAAACAATAGGTCAAACCACACAAAAAGGATTTAATCAGTATACGCGTTTCGAGCACATGTGGTTATCAAGAACACATGTGTTCGAAACGCGTTTTGATGAAATCCTTTTTATGTGGGATGACTTAGTGTTCCTTTTCCTTTCTAATCATGGACAGAGAGCACACAATAACTGCCTGCATAGCTCGTAAGTTACTGGTATTTAATCAATCAAGCTGTTGGGAATTTTTAAGGCTGCGTGGATCAAATGACTTCCTCAATATATTACAACTGTGCATAATAAAATATATATGATTTACTAAACACATTTTGCAAAAAGGACATACTTTCCTATCAGATAACATTACAATTTTAGATTTATGTAAAATAATAAAGACTTATAATAAATTAATATAACATTTCCAAATGTCTTGTAACAGATGGAAACCTCTTGCGCTCGCCGTCCCTGAGAGAGGACCGTTAAGCCGTCGGTCCCTGAGCCTGTACGATGTCAGGTACTTGTTAAAGATCCTTACTCTAATACACTTGAGTTTGGCAACAGTTTTGGACACCTGGAATTAGTTTTAGATTGGAATAGAATCAATCCGGATTTATTGCTTTATCTGGGTTGGTAAAAGGAGAGGTCCATTGATAAGGTCAAAAGGAGTCCATTGTTAAGGTCAAAGGAGTACATTGATAAGGTCAAAGGGGTCCAGTGATAAAATCAAAGAGGTACATCGATAAGGTGAAAGGAGTCCATTGTTAATGTCAAAGGAGTTCATTGTTAGGGTCAAAAGGGTCCATTGTTAAGGTTAAAGGAGTCCATTGATAAGGTCAAAAGAGTCCATTGTTAAGGTCAAAGGGGTCCATGGTTAAGGTCAAGGAGTCCAATGATAAGGTCAAAGGAGCCCATCGTTAAGGTCAAAGGGGTCCATTGATAAGGTCAAAAGAATCCATTGTTTTGATGTAGTCAGTGACCACACATGATAAAAAATTTAGTTTTGCAAAATGTGTTTATGTTTTTATCAGAAAACTTTCAATTATAATATTTCAGTTTTATTGATATAGCTTCTCGACCACTGATTATTAAAATTCAGAATGTGTTCCTTGAGGAGTTGGTTCAAAGAATTGACTACTCATGATTATGAACTGACGTTTCATTAAAAATTGTTCGTTTTTTAAGGCTTTTTTTTATTTGAAGGAAACTATTTAGGTTAGGTGCATTTATCCAACTTAAATAGTTTTCCTTTTAAAAAAAAAAAGCCTTTAATATAGTGAAGAATTTTTAGCGAAACGTCGGCTTGTAATAAGGAGTAGTTAATTCTTTGGATCAAATCGTCAAGAAATCCATTTTTAATTCCACAGTTTTAGCTGTGGTCTAAAATAAAAAGAGAAAAAATGGACTTGTAAATTTACAGAACATTATTAAATTTTCTTAGTTAAAAAAGTATACGGTTTTAAAATTCTCTTTTGTTGAACTAACTTTGCCAAGACGTACCATAGGATATATAGCCTAACCTCAATACTGTTTAGTATGGTTACACTGGTTCAATACTGTAACTGCCGATTTGAAAAGATTTGAATGAAATTGGAGTACCACAGGGCATATGAGAAGGGAGGATAGCTAGGCTATTCTCTGCCTCACCTTGCTTTAAATCACAGTCATAATCTCTATCATCAAAATACAGGTGGATACTGTTAGTTTATGTTTATTATACATTAAAATACATAATAAAGGTATAGTTTCTTAAAATAATGAAATTGGAATCGGGGTCTTCTTAGGTTTTCTCAGCCCTCATTGTGAATTACCAATGCTCTGATGATAATTTATGCTATTCGGAAGAACAAAAGTACAGTTTGTTGAAGTACGGAAACTCGGAGAGTCGAGTGTATTCTTCTGTAGAACGTTTGTCTGCCTCTTCGATTCCATCTATTCACAGTGTCGTGGATTAGTTGATTATTAGTCGATTAATCGATATTAGTTGAGGATAATCTTTTGGGTACTTTGAATAATCAATGTTTCGTTATTAGTTATTCATTATTAGGTTTCGTTATGGATAATCTTCTGGGTACTCTAAATAATGATGGTTTCATTATTATTTCAAGGGATAATCTTCTAGGTACTATAGATATGAAAGTTTCGTTATTAGTTGTGGATAATCTTCTGGAAACTCTAAATAATCTAGGTTTCTTTTGTAAGGATATGCAGATGGCCTTGTTTTATAAGAATAGGAACGCTTGATTGTAGTGCCTTTGAGGTTATAGTCCTTATTCTTTACTCAAAAAAAAAAAAAATAGTATTTTAGGCCTATTTATTGACTATATTAAACTAGAACTAGAAACACTAAATAACAGATACATTGGCAACGGCTGTCAGTTTAATAAATATTGAAATGTCATATTTTCTGGCTCAATACTTCGTGTTATAACTGATCAAATGAGTATAGCCACAATAAAACAAAATCATTAAATTGGTTTGATATTATTTCACTAGTATATGTCGGTATCAGAGTTTGATTTGATTTTAATTATATCAATAACATTGGTATTATATACCAATATTCTAATTATTATATCTGATTATACATCGGGTGTCATAAATTTTGCCTTACTCAATGTTTCTGGAGTAAGGATCTTTAACAATCCCTTGAGATCTATGGTCTTACATCTTCGAGTGAGCAAGATTTTTTATCTACCATTTAAAAACTTGATCTACCCATAAACTTGAGTTTATGGCAAAGGTTCGAACTTTGAACCTTCTTTATAAACGGCAAACACATTATTAAAAGTACTAACCACTGTAATAAACTTGAATAATGTAATATTTTGTTTTCTATAACTGGAATTGGTCCTTTATAACTGAAAATGAGTACTGAATAACGAATGATCGGTACTTTCTGTTCCTGGAACAACATGGATGTCTATAATTGTGAGGGTTACTCTGCAGAATCAGAGTTAATGCAAATTTAAAGAGTTTTGAAACTTCTTTACTTTGCACTTAATATTTCCAATCTAATCCTCAAAAAAAAAAACTTAGATTGTACTTTTCTGTAGTTTATAATTCGTCAAATAGTGGTTAATATTTTTGTTTTTGATTTCGCAGGGCCTTGCAGCCTCCTGGTTGGAGAAAAGAATGGCACTGTGGTGTTAGAGTTTCTAAAAGTGGTCGATTAGTTGGCTTCATCAGTGCTATTCCCGCCATGCTTTCTGTATATAACTCGTAATTATTCCCTATTCTCCGTTTTTTATCATTATTATTATTATTTAATTATTTTACTTTAAAAAAAATTATTCTTTTTTTTTTAGTAAGCAGAAAATGGTAGAAATAAATTTCTTATGTGTGCATAAAAAGTTAAGAAGCAAAAGAGTTGCTCCTGTATTAATAAGAGAAATCACTCGGAGAGTCAACCTTTGTGGAATATTTCAAGCGGTGTATACTGCGGGTGTAGTTTTACCCAAGCCTGTCAGTACTTGCAGGTAATATTTTCCTTTTGCCTAACTTCTTTGTAGCATTATCTTCTATTTTTTTCCTATGTTGATATATATATTTATATATATATATTACTATTTTTTCCACAAAATCCTTTTAGACTTTTATTGTGATTTTAATTTAAATGTTACTGAACTGTGCTTAACATTGTTTTTATATTTACTAATTTTTTTTCCTATACTATTTCTTTTTCGACATTTACATCTTTACTTCTTATGATTTTGCTCTTAAAAGTGTTTTCTACATGTTTAATGCTTCACGTTTTTCATTTATTAATCAAATTTTGACATTATTCATTTTCTTTGAATTTAACTTTTTCATGCTTCATATACGTATCCTTCATTTTTAAGTTCTCACTTTTGCATAAATATATTTTTTTTTATCAAAGTACTTTCATTTTTTATGTAGGATACTTCATTTATTCATTGCAGATATTTGTCTTTTTTTTAGGTATTGGCACAGATCATTAAATCCAAAGAAACTGATAGAAGTGAAATTTTCTCATTTGAGCCGCAACATGACAATGCAACGTACTTTAAAGCTATTCAAATTGCCTGAACAAACAAAGACTCCAGGCTTTAGAAAACTGACTGAAAAAGATCTACCCTCTGTACACAAATTATTAACAGAGGTATATTTGCCTTTAATTATAGATTTTTTTTGTTTTAGAAGTGAGTTATTCCTTTGTCTATTTGTGTGCTACCTTCGTTTTAATTCGTTTATATATATATATATATTTCGTTTTATTCGTTTATAATATATATAAAGATTTCACATAAACACGTGAAATAACAATCAATGATCAAACCACAAATGAAATGGGAAAACAAGACTAAGATCTTTCGACCTTAACAAGCGGTCTTCGTCAGAGTCAAAAACCCAACTGGAAAAACACAGTGTGGTTTTTGACTCTGACGAAGACCGCGTGTTACGGTTGAAAGATCTTAGTCTTGTTTTCCCATTTCATATTGTGTTTCGGTCATTGATAACATTCACAAATAGTTCTTGATCTCTTCTTTCTTGTAAGTTTTCTTGAGGGCTAGGTCTTTGTAATAAACTTCTCCTTCTTGTGGCAGCAGAAAACTTACATATTACTGTATATATATATATGAATAATAATCAAAATAACACTTGATATAATAGATGGATTAATTTACCACAAGGAAAACAATTTTTTGAAACAATGCTCTAAGGCCTTTCGTTAACACATCATCAGAGAGCAAGTGAACTAAAAAAAACAATAAATACTTGTTGTTAACTTTGCTGATTGAAATTTCCAGAATTGATGGCAACCCTGAATGTGTTTAATGATGAAGTCTTCATCTGTTTAATTATCCCGCTAATCAAAACTTCATCTAATTTGTAGAGTCCTAGGCTATTGTTCATCAACTTCTCATAAAAGTTCTTTATGAGCGCACTTTCCACAATATTTCTTCTTCTTTCTGAAGACACAAATATTAATTCATTTGCTTCATTCCAGTTAATCACATGATTACTGTTTCTTATGTTAAACAAACTTGTTTAACAGACTTGTCAATAATAAGCCAAAAAGAAAGGACTGTTGTGTATACAGGATACCATGTACTGACTGTGAAATGTCTTACATTGGACAGACGAGCAAAGGTCTTCTTACAAGGATAAAACAGCACAAATATTCCATCAGAAGAGAGGACGAAAAGAGTGCCTTGTTCATGCACATAAGAAACAGTAATCATGTGATTAACTGGAATGAAGCAAATGAATTAATATATGTGTCTTCAGAAAGAAGAAGAAATATCGTGGAAAGTGCGCTCATAAAGAACTTTTATGAGAAGTTGATGAACAATATCCTAGGACTCTACAAATTAGATGAAGTTTTGATTAGCGGGATAATTAAACAGATGAAGACTTCATCATTAAACACATTCAGGGTTGCCATCAATTCTGGAAATTTCAATCAGCCAAGTTAACAAGTATTTATTGTTTTTTTATTTGACTCTGACGAAGAGGGCTTGTTACGGTTGAAAGATTTTAGTCTTTTTTTTTCCATTTCATATTGTGGTTTGATCAGTGATTGTTATTGATGAAACATTATTTTATGTGAAAAATCTTGTATATATACATATTTTTTTTTTGAGTACTTTCATTTGTCTTTCATGTTGTTTTAGTATCTGAGTAAATTCAAGCTGGCTCCGGTCTTCTCAGAGGATGAGTTTCGACACTGGTTTCTTCCACAGAGTGGTGTTGTTGATGCCTTTGTTGTTGAAACTGAAGGACAGATAACTGGTAATAGAGCAAAACAGTAAAACTTTTTAGAACGCTTGCTTGGATACTGAGAACGACAAATCTTTAGAATAGATATTAAGAAGATAATAATAATTATAATAATTATTATTTTTATTATCATAAGTGAATTTGGACTGTATACGTTTATATTACACAATCAGATGTACTCAACGATACAATGATAAGTCAAATATTGCCCAGAGGAAGCCACTGGCATAGTAAGGAGGGATGGGGCGGTCAGCCCCGGGTGACATGCCAGGGGGCGTCATTTTGAGGGAAAAAAAATGGAAAATTTAAATCATAGAGTTTTGAAAAATCTTTGATTTTCTGTGGTGACTGTCTCTATGTTTACGAGTACTGTAATAAGATGAAAGTCTGGGACTAATAACATCAGTCTAAAATTAGATCATTGATTGTAATTCTATGAAAATAAATATTTTGAGTACTTTTTAGAATTTTGAAGGTTTCGGGGGGGGGGGGGGGGGGGGGGGAGTGGAGGAAGCCATCAAAACTTAAAATATTTTTTCTACTCACCTATTTTGCAGTGCATTTAAAAAATTATCCATGAATAGAAAAACATTATCAGACGTTAATTCTTTCGACTTTTGCTTCAAACAACGAAGAAGTTTGATTACCTGTATCGTAGGTTAGTGTCGAAACAAATACAACATTTAAATAAATCAGTTTAGTTGCACGTAGTGGTCAAAAATAATTAACAAATAATGAAAAAGCCATTAATATTTAAAATAATTATCAATTATTGGGCTCATATAATAGTATTGTACTACAGCGAAGTGAATTATATCAGGGATCATGAATGGACGAGGAGTAGTGTACTCACCTTTGATACTGAAAATTCAAGGTTTGGATTTGGAGTTGGTACTAGTTTTTTTTTTGTTCGGTGGAAGATCATATTTTGTGCAGGTTTTCTCCCAGAGAGGACATAAATCGTTGGTCCCAAGCTTCAAGATGTTACAAACTCGTTAAAGACATCTGATCCAGTAAATTCGAGTATAGGGTACAATTTTAGTACTTCCGATGTAGGAAAAACATAGTAATATGTTTCAGTGAAAAATTAGGCCACACTTTCACATTGAAAGTGAATTCACTTTCAACATTCAACGCCTACTGTAACTGTAGGCGTTGAAAATAAAGATAACATCGGAAAATTATATTAAGGATTAAATAATGTAACAGAAAACAGTTTTCAGAAAAAAGGGGAAAGCTGCTCACAAAAGATTTTATTTGAAAACACCGTGATTTAAACTAGGTCTGAAGGGAAGGAGGTAGCTGGGGCGTTTGGAGGGGATAACAGGTGGTGATTATGGAAAAGTAGATCATGTTTATAAATCGCAATTGAAAAAGAATGGCTTGTACTCTTAATTTTTTAGGCATATCATAAGGAAGATGGTAAACTTGGGTACGAGACATGGATTTCTCACATGTTCTCCCAGAGTCGTTACGTTCATCAATGGAATGGTATCACATATCACTAGTCAAAATCGATGTGAAGCATACAATCTCAGAATATAAAGTTATGGCAAGCTTTGAAATAGACATGGAGTGTAGTTGACAAAAAAAAAATAAATGTGACCCTTTACTGAGCTACTCTAACTAAACTTCGACGTGCAATACAGACTAAGCAACATGCCCTTTTGATGTCTGCAGTTTTCTTATTTCATGACAATATCAGACAACTCATTATCGCCTTGAAACCCAAAATCTGATTAGTTCTTATGGATGACAACAGATTGGTGCCGAATGATTTTCCGATACTTGTTCCACACTATCTAAAGGAGTTTCTCAACTCCAGGTGCTTCCTAACTGAAGACGGAATGAAAAATGCGGTTGAAAACTGATTTTATGACTTCAGCTATGTATGTGTGTTCTATGATACAAATTATTAAACGAAAATGGAAACTATATAAAAAAAAATATTGAATGTTTTCCTTATCTCGACCACATTTATTTAACATAATTTTTCTTTTTTATCGAGGTATGGTGTAATTTCAATAATACAACACCTTTAAGCCGAGGTTTCGTCTATATTTGTATCCCTAAAGATGTCTACAAATATAGACGCAATGTTGGCTTAAAGGTGTTGTATTATTGAAGCTAGACCAAACCTCGATAAAAAAGAAAAAGTGTAAAAAAAATAGCTAAAGATGGGACTTTCTTTTCGAATAACCTTCCTATGTACACTCTTCTTTCTAATCTCTTGGGATCCTCAATTGAAATATATTTAATAAGCGTATTGATGCCGATAAACTGAATTCGAATGAGCGCATAGATTTTAATTGTTCTAAATATTTGTTCACAGATTTTGTCAGCTTCTACACGCTACCTTCGACTGTAATGCACCACGCAGTTCACAAGAGCCTCAAAGCAGCTTATTCATTCTATAATGTGGCCAAAAAAACTTCTTGGATAGATTTAATGACAGATGCATTGATTTCAGCTAAAAACGTAATATTTTATATATATATGCACTAATTAATTTATACTATTAATCATGCATTTGTTTCATATAAAATCAAATTTTCAGAGAGGTTTTGATGTTTTCAATGCTTTGGACCTTATGGATAATGTTCAGTTTTTAGAACCGTTGAAATTTGGAATCGGAGATGGAAACTTACAGTTCTATCTCTTTAATTGGAGATGCCCTCCTATTCAGCCAAACGAGGTTTGTTGAAACAAATAACAATTTTTGCATTTTATTTTAGCAAAAAACAACTAAACTGGCCTTTCAGGAAATTATTACTTATGCGCTTGTTATAACTTGAATAACTCATGGCTTGTTATAGCTTAATTGTTTCTCAATAAAGCTCGTAATTTATGAGCTCCTGATTTACGGGAAAATTTTTTTTTGTCGACTTCCTGTTTTTTATGAAATGCTGGAACTATTTTTTTAACCAATTTTTTTTACGTTTTTTCGTAATTTTGACCGAATTGATTTTTTTTTACAACCGAAGCATTACTCAATATTATTAAATATAAGAAACGATCCACAGGGACTATGAAACTTTAAATTACACAAAGCATGACACAGAAAAAAAAATAAAAAGAACACTTACAGAATTCAATATTTCGAACTGTTGTTTGTCATCAGGAGTAGACTAGAAGAGAGGACGAACAACAGTTCGAAATATTGAATTCTGTAAGTGTTCTTTTTATTCTCTTTTTTGTGTCGTGCTTTGTGTAATTTTAAAGTTTTACTCAATATCATGTCATTCCTATGAGAAAGTAACTGTCACGTTGCCTTTTCTCAATTCACGAGTGAAATTTAGTTCCAATAACCCCTAATATTTAAGTCGGAAGCTATCTGCACCAAAATTTGTAAGGCTAACTTAATTTATTCTATTTGTTTTTCTTATTTGTGTTTTAGATTGGTTTGGTTCTCCAATGAATTAACTAAAATAAAAAAAAACAAACAAGAAGTAGAAGGTAATTGTTTATGCTTTTGTGAAGTTTTGTATAAATAAAGTGATTCAAGTTGTAAATATCAAGTTCAAAACTAAAAATCGCATCAATTTGAAAGCCTTTGAAAACGATGGATGGTTTGGAATCACCTCTTTAGAACAGGCAAACATAATTAGTGCTTCACACTGCATAACCAAAATAATAATAATAAAGTGATATGTGACATAAATTTTATACTCCCGCAAATGTTACTGTGCATAATTTTTGTATAAAAAAATATATAAATTGATTTTTTTTGTATATATCTATTTACCATTTTTCTAGTCTATGTATTATTGTTTTCATTCTGTATTAATGCAATAAACCTCTCATACCTTTAGAGGTTTTACTGTATAGTAAAATTAAGAAGTTACAGTTATCGAAAGAACAAAAAAAAAAAATGGAAATTTGTCGAGACAATATGGAAAGTATACAGTTACTTTTTGGTTGTTATAAACTATCTTTTGAATTGGTATGGTTGAGACTTACGTATGAAATTGAGGTTATATTCTTATAACTGTGTTAATTTGATAAGAACAGTCGAAGGAATATTGTCACTGTTAGTTTGTTAGTTATGCATTAGTGTACACCTTGGTTTAGTGACTTGGCAAACTTTTGTTTGTTTTTTCTAAAAAGTTGTAATTTGTTAATTATTTTTTAAATATTCATTCCTAAAATTTGTTTTTGTTGAATTGTTAAGTATATCGAAATTATGATTCTCAATTTTTCAGTTATATTATCGAGAAAAAAAAAGATGTACGATATATCTTTTAAACTTACTATCGTATATAAAGCTATTAATTTTCTTATAATATTTTCAAATTATCTACTACATAAAACTATTAGCTAATTTTTTTACTAATGTATTTTTTGAGACAATATGTTTAAGGTATTTGTTTTTTTTTCGCTGGTTTATTGCATAATCAAATTCATTGTTTGCGAATGAAGATTAAATAGGGACTAGCTATTTAATGTTTCTTTAAAAGAAATTCCACCTGGGTCTTTTCTACTGGAATTGAAGTTCTTTACCAATAAAAAAAGTTATATAAAAACATTTTTTATTGCCCTTTTATCCTTGTAATATATATTTAATTTTTTTTTATCTATTTTACAGTCACGAAATTATTATATTTATATATATTGAGTTGGCTTTCATCTTCTCGCCGTACCATTTCCTTTCCTGAGAATGAATGTTAAAATGGTTGAAATATTAAAAGTGAGTCCTAGGGTCTATTGTCTTTCTTGTTTCTTTCCGTTTTCATTAAGTATATACAAATAAATTCGTTACGATGGTGACCAATAGGAGAGTTTGTATGAGTGCGGTATGAATTGCCCCACATCTTTGATTGATAGAACTTTAAAGAATGCTAAATAAAAAACGTTCTCCAATATAGTAATAAAATCCCTGTTTACGCCAAATGTTGTTTGAGCACATCATGAGTTATTGGATCCAGTATCAATGATTGATCGTGGTATATTTTTTTCTAATGGTAAATGACATGTTATTTGTTGAATAAAAACACTCTTGAGAACTGGACTACACTGCTATTTACAAAATTCTTTGTGAATATTGTTATAAAATAAACATGGGTCAGGCTAGCAAATTACTATAAACGCATGTCAACACCCTTACACGGCAGTTAGAGCTCCACAAAGTAGATCCTTATTTTTGTAACTAAACAATGGGAATTATAATATAAATTGGACAGAAGCTAAAATGATCGATGTTAAGAAATATATATAAAAGGAAATTTATATATATAAAATAAAATAAATTCAAAACGAAGGAAAGACACAGACATAACTCACTTCGATATTTCGACCATCGTCGTCATCAGGAGGTGTGAAGAGCGAAGAGTCCCGCAGGAAGACAGGGCGGTTTATTTTAAAAAAGTCCGCTGGACCGTTTCTTTTAATTGGTATATATATATATATATTATTGAAAATGGCACCAAACTTAGCTGAATCCTGTTTCTTAACAAGCTTCTCAATTTTTCTAAATAACACTCTCTTTACTTCGTCTACGCAGTAAAGTATATTTACTATAAACATGTTTCGAATGATCAATATTCATCTTCAGGAAGTGAATAACTTCTTGGGTGAATTTTCTGGTTTATATAAGCAAAGTGAAGACAATGGGGGTTGTTTTTCTTCAAGTTTAAGGTAAACTGGTCGTTAATCCTGTAGGTGAGTGTTCTCGCGGTCTGAGTTACGAAGTTATCTATAACTTCTGAGTTACTACCTATAGGGATTTCTGGATGCCCTTGATGTGAATGAAAGAGATTTAAAATTTTCGCTACTATTTTCAACCTAAATATTTAAGAGTGGTTTCAGTTTTTGAATTAATATAGCTTAACTTCTAAAATTCTCAGTTTATAGTAGTTACTTTCTTTTGTTATTATTTTTATAATCGTAACCAGTATCTCTCGAGTTAATTTTACGTTGTGTATCTCTTGCGTATACTTTTTGGGTACTCCAGCCATTAAGTACATGGTGAGCTTTCTTGATAGGGTGGTGACAGTCATACCAATGTACGAGTGTGTTTGGGTTTCACAGTCCCCATTAATACAAGTGTATTCGTATACTAGGCAAATTTTTGACTTAGTAATTATTTTTTATAATCAGGCTACTCAAAGGTGGACTTTTATAGTAAGTGTTACTTTTTCATTTAACATAGTTCCTTACAATGTTTTTTAATACTCTTTCATCAAACTTATGTTGTTACTGGTTTTTGTAATAAGCTTCATGTACTATTTGTCTATCCTCATTAATTTGTTTCTCTTTTCTTACATGAAGAAAAGAAAAATCTTTTAAAATGCGATAAAAATTTTCATTAGAGTAACCATTATTAAGAAATGCTTGCTTAGTTCTATTAATATTAGTCTCGGTTGAATATTTCCCAGTTCGATGCGATACTGTATGTTCTGTTTATTAAGGCTTTAATTGCTCCATCTTTGTAGCGTTGGAGGCATTCACTACGGACATTAAGGTTGGAGATTGTATTTGATTCTTTCTTGAATACTGAATTTTGGATTTTGTCATGCAACACGTTAAAACTGACATCAAGAATGTTAATTTTAAGTGATTCTTTTCAGTGCGTCCATTTGGTTTGTGTTTCTTGCTATCGCAAAACCAGTCGTCTACATATCGGCAGTATATGGTAGGTTAGATATCATCTCTTTTGTCCAATATGTTACTGTATGAGTTAGATGGAGCAGTTAAAGCCCCAGAATACTCTATTCTGTTAGAATAATCATTTTGTTAGTTATAATATAGATTAAAGCAGTTAATACTCAG
This sequence comes from Hermatobates lingyangjiaoensis, assembly GCA_026182355.1. Classification (NCBI taxonomy): domain Eukaryota; kingdom Metazoa; phylum Arthropoda; class Insecta; order Hemiptera; family Hermatobatidae; genus Hermatobates; species Hermatobates lingyangjiaoensis. The sequence goes on along the minus strand of JAPFBL010000290.1, from coordinate 661,519 downwards.
AACATACAAGATCGAATCATATTGGGAAATATTCAACTTAAACATTAACAGACCTAACCAAGCATTTGTTAATAACGGTTACTCTAATCAAATATTTGATAGCATTTTATGGAATGTAGGCCACTCCAAAATTTTTTCGATGATGTCTATATATGTTTAGGTTGGTATCCAAAAGTTTGTTTACACGTGTCCACAATCTTTGATGGATCAAATTAATATTTTACACAAAATTTGGTCTCATAGTGTAGATGAATCCTATTGTTTGGGAGCACTATGCAATGATTCATAGCACTATGCACTACGCATGATTCATTAACTGTGCAATCTGCTATAGTGTGGTATTTACTCATGTTAGGAAAAGTATTAAGTCTCCACACAAAAAAGTTTATTATGAGAAACTAAACAATGCGTTTCGAACACTTAGTGTTCTTCTTCAGGTTACATCGAGAAAAAAAATGTATATGCATTTAAGAGCTTTGGGAACATAGAGGCGAATTTATGTATGCGAATGTATTCATTTTAATTAATTCGCCCCTATGGTCCCAAAGCTCTTAATTGCATACAAATTTTTTTCTAGATGTAACCTGAAGAAGAACACTAAGTGTTCGAAACGCGTTGCTTAGTTTCTTGTAATAAACTTTTTTATGTGGAGACTTAATACTTTTCCTAACATGATGCATGATGATTAGTCATAAAATGATTCAACTAGATTTTTTACCTCTTAGAAAAGTAAAAACCGAATCACTAAACGGTTTTCAAATAATGTGACAACTTCAAAAACTGTCTTTCAAGAAACTTCAAATTGTAATGTTGAGCAAATAAAAGAATTTGTATCCGCCGGTTGTTCTCAGCTCATCCCTGTTATGTCAAGGAAGAGTATAACAAATAAATCGTTATTTTGTACAAATAATACCTACTATCATTGATATTGAAACAGCTTCTCGACAACTGATTCTTAAAATGCAAATAATAAAGAATACACCATGAAAGTTAGTGGGTATGGAATCGAGTTAGTTGAATTTCTATTAAAATTGAAATATGAACATTGTTATTGTAGGGTAAAAAGCTAATAAAATGGTCTCCACATGTAAAAATTTAATCGAATGAACAGCGCGTTTCGAACACGTAGTGTTCTTCCTCAGGTATTAACTAAAAAATACAATGTCATCAGAGAGTTATCTATAGTACAAGGTAAATATAGTGCAAAATAAAAATAAGGAAGACAGTACGAACCTAAGGGTGAGTGTCTGTGGTACAACTGACTGGGAATAGGATGGACGTGGGACGTTGTATTTTTTAGTTAATGCCTGAGGAAGAACACTACGTGTTCAAAACGCGTTGTTTATACGATTAAATTTTTTTATGTGGAGACATTTTCATCAGCTTTTTACCCTAATGAGTAAATTGTTTTTTTACAACGAATAAATACCACATAATAACTGATTGCACTACGTTAGAATGAACCTTGTTATATAACTGTTGGTACAGTTATAAAACTTGCAAATAATAATGAATACACCATGATTGGTAGCATGTATAGTAGTGATGTAGTTTAAATTCTATTAATATTTAAAGGTGCTTTCTAAAACATTTTTATGTATATGCATATAGTTTAGTTGCCTAGGAGTTATCAATAATCATATTCTTTTATAATTTCCTTGCCAATGGTTGTTAAAGTTGTCTAATAAGTTTCTCACTTAGTACATCAAGTCTTAGTTAATGGGTTCCTTGAAGATTTAGTCCAAAAAATTAATTACTGATAATAAATCAACGATTCGCCAAAATTGTTCGGCATTTTCAAGGTTTTTTTTTTAAGGAAAATTATTTAAGTTAGATGCATTTATCTAACAGCATCCATAGCAGAAACAGAAAAACTTAAATAGTTTTCCTTAAAAAAAAAAGCCTTGAAAATTCCAAACAATTTTTGGCAAATTTTCGGTTTATAATCAGAAATAGTTAATTCTTTAGACCAAATCTTCAAGGAACCAATTTTGAATAATATTTCCTCCTTTGGTTTAATTGAAAAGGATTCCTAACAAGATTAAGTTAAAACAAATTTCCATTGTGTTTTGATTAATGAATTTGTTTGTAAACCCAAGACTTGTCAGCAAAAATGATCTTAAGATAAATTAAGGAGGGATTAATTAAGAATCACTGAAAGAAATAGTACTCTGTACAAAAAATTAATTTAATCAGGATAAAATATAATTTGCTAATCACATCAACTATAACAAGAATAATTTATTCCCAGGTATGTATTAAAATATCTTACAGGACAGTTAATTTTGGGTTGTAGTTAACAACATAGATGACCCGGAAAGTTTTAAGTACTACAATTTAGATAATGAATTCTATTAAATAAATTTTAGAAGAAAATAGTTGAGTTTACTGTTTAGATTTTATTTGACTAGACATGGTGGGTTGTACAGGCCTCTTTTCAGTTGAAGATAACACCAGCTCCCAGCTGAAATCCGGGAGTTCGGTTGTCTTTTTCATGATAACGAAGTGGAAAGCAATAGTTAACTTCAATTCTGGCCATATCTCTAAGAGCAAAAGCAATTCCAAGACCGCAAGCAAGTCGAAACTTTTTCTGTTCTTCAATCCACGACTGGGTACTATCTGTAAAGACGAGTAATTTATAAAAGAAACAAGTTATTATAGCTCCTTAAAAGTAACAGTATTTTAACTTTGCTACAAAAAAAGTTCACTACTCATAAAAAAAACTGATTTCGAGGTTTTTGACTAATTTTATACATATTGCTGGCATTAAAAATAATTTTTTTTTTATCTTTGGGTGGTTTCACCCAAACAGTTGTCACCCGACAGGCTGCTGCGTTTGACCACAAAAAAACCATAGCTCTTTTTTTAGAAGATTTGTGTAGTTTATCACAATGAATTAAAAAATTCTTTAAATTAACATCAATAAAGAAATATTTTTTGTCACTCAACTACTGATCATACAGGGTATATATTTTGTATTCGATATTCTGATTACAGCAGTAAAATATATATACATTTCTCTGTTACGAAGGAGTAGTATAAAGCTAAATAAGACACTATCAATAAGTTTACTAAACTTATCACTGTTTTTACTGTTATTTCATAAAAAAAGAACTAACGTAAACATATTGAATGGATGATTGAGTAAGTCTATTTTAATTTTTGAAATATATTTCAAATACATGCAGCCATTGCGAAACCGGTTGGGCGACTTCAACAGCGATAGACGAGGTATGACGGTTGATAATAATATCTTATATTTCAAATAGTCTTATTGGAAATAGTAGTCCTACTAATAAACAATGGTCATCTCAAATAGTACTAGAACTACTGCCAAATACATTATTTTTTAAATAAAATAAAGTAAAAAGTATATTAGGTTTTAGCGTTATATATAAAAATTTATACTTACCATTTGAAAAATTACCCAGATTTCCTATATTCATAAACAAATGAGTCTTAAAGAATTCGCCAAAACCACCTGAACCAGGTTTAAAAGGCAACGGTGAAAAAAGATGGAGTGCACCAGACCAATAATACTGCAAAAAAACAAAGGATTTTAGAAGATAATTCTAAAACGGTGACACTCAAAAGTAAGAAATTAACTTGGAAACTACATATCAACAAGGATTTGAAGATTTATATGTGGCCTAATGTTATGTGCTTCTGTTAGTAACCTTAGTCTCTCAAATCCCAAGCAAATGACTGTATCTATCTATAAGATAGACTAAAGTCTATATTAGGTGTTTGTGCATTAAATAATAATTAATTAAAACTATTTGATAAAGAACTAAAAAGTTTATAAATAAAGAAGCAAGAGAGTCTCATCAGAAGATTAATAACTCAAATGTATTGTCAATAACAGAAGACATTAGTTATACGTGCAAACATTTTATTATTTTAGGTTGGTAACTCCGAAGTGTACTTCACTTAAGGTAGACTGAAATAATAAATTATCATAAAATTTACACTTTTTAATAAATCAGTCCTTTATTTTAGATTCTCATAACCAAACTTTCGACCAAGAGCTGGTCATCATCACTTTTTCTTTTGTTTACTATTTTTTCCAATTTTCTGAACAGGTTAAAATAATACATAAAAATAAAGAAGTATAAAAGCAGTAGTGATTATTTCTCAAGTTTATTTGAATAGAGATCTTAAAACAGTTTCTATCATCGTCCGTTCTGCTATGAAACTTATAAAAGACATCGTATAGCCATGGAACTTTCACCAATACGAACTTTCTATGGGAACGGTGTATACAAAATTTCTAAATTCCTTACAAAATGAAAAATCTAGGGTCATGGCAAATATTTGAACTGAGATCTTCAATATTAAAGGTAAACTGGTTACAAGTTTGGACACTTCTGACCACTATTATAAAATGTTTAGGGGCTTACAACTTTTAATTGAAGAATAAATTATCTCTATCCCTGTAGTTTTTCTCTTTAATTTATGAAATTAAAGTTTATCACAGTCTCAGCATCAGGATCTTCTGACTGACCTGTCTCACCTTTCTCGTAGTTTATTATTTATAATAAATCCTTTACACAATTATTAATAGTGACTTACTAGGGCTTATGATAGCGAAGCAAGTCAGTCAAGGGCTGAGAGGCAAGTTAGTTCTAACTTTTAAGTGCTCGGGCATTATTCAAAATTACAGAAATTTATTAGTATGTAATATTCACAACATGCCGCTTACACCTGATCCCACACTAACAATAGTAGTTTTCAGGAATAATAAATATTTTTATTTTTATTACCACTTATATCCATACTTATTCAAGGATAGTTATATTTATGATATTTTCTTATACATAAGTACACTCGACCACCGAGTTTCCGTACTTCAAGGAGCCGTACTTTTGTTTCTTCTTAATAGCGGTAGCAGTGTTAGCTCAGTTGGTTAACGAACAGGTTGACAGCCTACGGTTTTTTTTTGTTTAGTTATATTGTTTACTATTTATAAATAATACTGTTTATATAAAATAAATATATAGTGTGTTAAAGTAAATGAAATTAAGGTAGCCTGACCCTACTAAACTGTAGATGCAGTTGAAGTTAGGCTTTATTCTTATGGTACGTCTTGGCCTGCCGTCTACAGTTGGGCTAGGCTTTTATTTTGTTCATTATAAAGTTTATTATGTATTAATAATAGTGTTTATTTAAATTCAATTTATAGTGTGTTAAAGTAAATGAAATTGAGATAGCCTAGCCTTCTAGAGAGTTTTAGTGAGGTTAAGTATATGGTACATCTTGGCATGCTGTCAACCACTTAGCCTACCCTACCCACTATTAGGCTACCATTTACCAGTCATACCAATTTCCGAACTTTTCTATTTCCAGACCTTTCTCGGTCTCTGTTACTACAGAAATTCGAGGATCGAGTAGATTCTTATAGGCTGTAATTCTGGTTCTTTTGTTGTTTATGAATCACTTCAGTTACTGACGAAAAACTGTACTGGGTCGATTTTACTTCAGGTAAACTACTTTTTGCATGACTTAAACTTCTCAGAGTAGAAATCTCAACTGACTGGCATCGCACAGGCCAAAGGACTTAGATAATATGTACCATTTCAGGAGGTAAACAAATCTAAAGTTATTTATTTAATTCGAACACTGACCTAACGAAATATCACTAACCTAACTACATTGAAACTCAAAACTAAAACAAAAAAAAAATACTTACTTCACCACCTACGAAATTTTCATCTTCTTTTGGTCCAACACCTCGAAAATCAAATCCTCTAAAATTCATAGGACCGCCGAGATAAAATTTGTCACATAGATGTATATCATCTTTTGAAAGGGGATTTACAACTCCAGCATTAAAGGTGGCTTGAATAACCTGCAATATCATTTTGATAAGCAAAACTAATTGAATTAAATATACATTAATACATAGCATTTATATTTGTTAAAATAATTACATTGTTTGGAAACGAGGAAAAAAGTTCATAAAATACATAGTCATGGTATTCTTGACGGTTTGGTCAGCAGCAAATGCACTACTTTATCTAGGCCAGCGATTCCCTGCATTAGTATAAAATCACCAGCTTAAAGTAAAGGTTTGACGGACATCCCTTTCATTCTGGTGGTTATTCCAAAGAAGTGTTTTATGGATCTATTTCACAATAGATCTTTATTGTACAAATATCTTCATATATATATTCATACTATTTTTCTTTTTTATCTAGTTTGGTCTAGCTTCAATTATTCAACACCTTTAAGCCGACGTTTCATCTATATTTGTAGAAATCTTCAGGGCTACATCAATATAGAATTTTATTACAATAACATGAAAAATAATTATATTACATTATTTAATTAATATACATAATTAAATAATGTAATATAATTATGTTTCCTCTTATTGTAATTAAATTCTGTATTGATGTAGCTCTGAAGATGTCTACAAAGATAGATGAATGGTCGGCTTAAAGGTGTTGATGAATTATTGAAGCTAGACCAAACCTCGATAAAAAAAAATAGTGTTAAATATATGTGGTCGAGATAAGAAAATCATTCGTCTATATATTTCAATATATAACAGTTAAAAATTGAGGATAGGTACCACACAAAGTAAAGAAACACACTTACAAACTCAAACCCAACTGCTGGGTTTTTGACTCTGATGAAGACCGCTTGTTACGGTTGAAAGATCATAGTCTTGTTTTCTCATTTCATATTGTGGTTTTATCATTGATTGTTATTTCACGTGTTTATTTGAAAATTTTATATATATATAAAAATTAAACAACCACAATAAACAAATATATATAAGTACAATGCTCTAAGGCCTTTCGTTACAACATCATCAGACGGCTAAATGAACTAAATAAACTAAATTAACAGTTCATTTAGCTCTCTGATGATGTTGTAACGAAAGGCCTTAGAGCATTGTATCTAATATATATTTGTTTATTGTGGTTGTTTAATTCATAATTTATATCAAGAGTTATTGTTGATTATTAATTTTTCATATATATATAATAAACAAAATGCGATACAGAACGACTGATAACACTTGCAATTTTAAGTATATATGTATATATATAAATTAAAGTTTATCAGATCTCGGTCAGTTCTTCAGGTTCAAATGAAACTCTCATTGCTAACATTTCAATTTTTATTTAAAACCTTTTAAATCTAAATAATAAATCAAATAAATAATTCTATCAATATTTATGTACTTAGAATAATAAATATGGATTTCTATGAGGATAATACATGTATCAATAATTTTATATATTAGTTTAGATAGTGACCACTAGGAATAGAGTTTTTGCTGATCTAGATGAACCCATGTATGCGACTGTTAGAAGGTCCCTGTCACTCGAAGCCTCTGTTATTCAGCCAATAGGTGTACAGATTTCACAGTCCCTTTTTGAGATAAGGATATTGGCAAAAAACATTAGCTTCACCTTGGATTCATCTATACCTGCAAAAACGCTATTCCTATTGCACACACATTTCCTTTATAAACTAATCACATATCTTCTCCGGGACAACTCATAGAAACCTATACAAACCAGAATATAAAATGGGAGGAAAAAACATTGTCAGTTGGGTTTTTGACTCTGACGAAGACCACTTGTTGTGGTTGAAAGATCTTAGTCTTTTTTTTTTTCATTTTATATTGTGGTTTGACCATTGATTGTTATTTCACGTGTTTATTTCAAATCTTGCTTCCCTCTCTTATTTCTCCTGAAGACGAGTTTTACCCCGTTTTCAAAAGAACAGAGAAAATCAAGGAAGTAATAGTATTATTACCATCAATTAATGAACATTACTTAAAAACAAGTAATTAATATACGTTTAAATCATACACTGACATGAGTTTTCATAAAATGTGGTATAAATGACAAAGATGATACTTACGAAGTCATTACTAACTACTGGTCTATTGATTTGTATGTTCAGTTCATTTTTAAAGAACTTTGTGTTGCCTCCAAAGCCGGCGATTTCTGTGGTTAACTTCATAAAGGAGCCGTGTGTTGGGAAGATAATAGAGTCTCGTTTGTCATAACACATGATATGCTTGATGCAAGATTTTAAAGAATGGCCGCTTCTTTCTCTTACATAGAATGAAGCACTTTTACTTCCAACTCCGAGGTTTCTCCAAACACCTTCCCATAGCAAATTGTGTTCAAGCTAATAAAACAAAGTATACCAGGTTTAAACAATCGACATATATTAATAATCAAGTGTTGTAGAAAATAATCAAGTCTATACAAAAAGAATATTCAAAGATACTTTATTATTATTAATAATTTGTTTCCAAAACTTATAGTAGTTGTTTGTTTTCCAACACCAACCCTGATAAGGCTTTCACGACGCAGATTAGAAACCAGTAGGCTTTCAATCACAATGATTGTGATGTCATTTAGCCTCAAAATAAAAAAAGTGCTCTTCTTTTTAACTATCAATCAAAAACAATCGAAACCTAACTACTTCAAGTAAAAAAGTGCCATCACTTTTATATTGTACTACGTTAAAGAAAACAAATTGTCAAAAAATCATTCCTATGAGATTTTTAAACAACGGTTTTTGTTTAATCATCCCAGCTCGATAAACAAATATTTAATATCTGTATGTTGAAATTGTTTTACGTTCTTTTTTTTTTTTACATTGTTATCTATTTTTAATTTGATGATAGCGAATATGGTAGAAAGCTAAATGTTAATAAAAGTAGGTTCTGGTGAAGAGTTTAAGATGTATCTTGAAGCTCACTTTTTAATTTACCTCTTAAAGGTAATAAATATCGCACAAAGAGCAAATTAGTAAAAGGTCTTCAATGCTAAAGGCATTATGTATGCCCTCCCTTCCCAAAAAAAAATTATCCGAAATAACTATATTAAACCTCAGCCATCAGGAACAAAAAAAAAACTTACATTGTTGTTTCTTGAAGTAAAAAAAATGTTCCCTGAGATGCCTCTGTTGGTGGTTTTATAACCTGAAGAGGGCCAGTCAGATTCGTTCTGGTATATCGACGCAGAAGGTCTAAAGAAACAAAAAGAAAAATTATAAAACATAACCAATATATTAATTATATTTATTATAATCACTTTAAAACAGCTTTTATTATACTATTGTTAGTGTTGTAACTAAATTACTACAAAATGCATTACATGTGCAATCTGTTATAGTTTGGTATTTACTCATATTGGGGATATCAAGAATTATGTCTCCACACAAAAAGTTCAATATGAAACCAACAACGCGTTTCAAACACTTAGTGTTCTTCTTCAGGTAACATCGAAAAAATATATATCTGTGAGCTTTAAGAACATCAGAGCGAATTACCTGAAATTGAATACAATATATGAATGAACTGTTGAGCTTTATAACAAGGGAATTAGTATGAAAAATAACTTAATTAATCCTAAACCTTAATCCTAGGAAACTAAAATTCTTTGATACTTATAAATTGGATAATGTTTCAGTGTGTTCTAATGTTTTCTTAACGTTTAGGATTACTTAAGTCATTTATCATACTAATTCCCTTGTTAAAAAGCTCAACAGTTCATTGATATATTGTATTCCAGTTCAAATAATTTACTCTCATATTCTTAAAGCTCAGAGATATGTATATTTTTTTTTAGATGTAAACCTGAAAAAGAACACTAAGTGTTCGAAACGCGTTATCAGTTTCATATTATACTTTTTTTTTGTGTGGAGACGCAATTCTTGAAATACCCAAATACTCCTACATGAAATATTTTTGTTCTTAATTTAGGTAAAAAAGTAAATGATTCTTTCCTTTTGAATGTGTACAAAAGAAATTTATGTTTAAATTGAGATATTGAAGGAGTTTACATATCAATCAAATTAAAAATACTTATTGAATAGTTTTTTATCACTTAAGATATCCTCACGTGTTTCTAAGGGAATTAAAAGTACAAATCCCTTTAAAATAATAGAATAAAAGTAATCAATAAAAACTAAAACATATAAATAAATGAAAAGCATATTTTAAGTTGCTAATTTTCGGTTTTAACTGACATCAGAAGACATTAGAGTGGAAAACAACCGCATCTGTTCAGCGATCTAAGGACCTTCAAACAAGATGGCGCGCTTGGTCTCCCTCTTTATACTCTCCTGATGATGGTTGCAACCGAAAATTAGAGACTATATGTGTTTTTCATTTATTAATATAGGAACATATTTAGTATATACTCCTTGAACGAACTAGATCGGTTTACAAAAGTTTAGGTGATAAATTGGAGTTTCATATTAAGAATTTTAGATTCCTTGAGAAGTACGAAGTAGTCAAGGAAGTTTCACTTATGATAACTTGCAACTTTATATTCTTTTTAAGTTAATTAAAAATGTTGTATTTTCTCAATGAAAAGAAGGTAAAATAGTTAATGAATATAATAATGAACTGACTTTAAATTCCACGCAGACAGCATGGGTTTTTTGTAGGTAATATCAAAGTTTCTCGACTTTCTTGTACCATACTTATACACTCCACTCAGCTGTTCTCCACAGCCAAACATGTTCGGCATGTTGAGGAATATTGATACGACGCCTTCATTGTTGGCAGGGGCTAATTCTGTCATTGCCGTACCAGATATCCTCTTTAACTCTTCTACGAGGAATGTAACCTATTTTTTTTAAAAAAGAAATATTAAAATATTTAATAATATTTTAAAAGTAACTATAATATACAGTAAACTATAATATAAAATCAGTATATTTACTACTGTAAACTATCAACGTTCAAACCACAATAAGAAATGGGAAAAAGACTATGTTCTTTCTTTTTATAGAAAGGTATAGTTTTTTATTTTTATATAGTTACCGCAGTAACATGCGGGCTTCGTCGGAGTCAAATCCTTCATTCTTGGCAGGGGCTAACTCTGTCACTGCCATATCAGATATCCTCTTTAACTCTAAAGAGTCAAACTAAACCACGCCAAACGTGGTTTGACTTTGATTGTTCTTTCACATGTTTATTGTGAAATATTGTTATTTACTATAGTATAAAATAAATTAATCATAATAAAATATAATATAGCTAAGTATAGTAAAACATATTACGCCATTAACAAGGTGCAATGCACTTCGCACCATAATTAAAGCATGCAAAATATAAATCATATTTTTTACAAATTTAAAATAAGCAGACATTTTCCATCCAGTTAAATTGACCAGCTCTCTGCAACTTTTGGATTTAAACATTAACTTAAACAATTTATTATAATCTCTAAAACCTGATGAAAACAAGCTTAGTATATTGGAAAGAAATATTTTTATGATAATATTTGGACCGGTTAGACATGTGTGTAGATGGAAAATAAAGACAATTCACGAGCTGAAAGGTCTGTACAGGGATCAAACTGGTGGGCAATATTAAAAAAAGAGGCATCTGGAAAGGATGTAACGCTCTCGGATGGTAAGGAATACTATAATAGGCACTCTGGAGTAGCTAGAGCAAGGAAAAACTGAAAAAAAAAGGTTGAGTGATGTGGAGGAGGCCTTGAAATCGCCGGGGGTTAGAAGATAGAGGAGGAAAGCGCAGGATAGGTCGGAATGGTTGGAAGTTATCACGAAGGTCATGACTTTACAATGGTCATGTAAAGATGTGCCGATGTGCCTTCACCTTGACGTGGTGGGGGGGCTTAACACGCCTGGGTTGTTGTTCCCTAATGGTATGAACTAAGAAAGGCACAACTGGATAGATGGTTCACGCGGATCGACGTCCGAGGGGGGAAAGTCTGCTAGTTCGCGCTCTGATTTGGGTGGCAGTCCGTCCTTTTTTGTCTATGTGGCTAACACCTGTCTATTTAAAGGGCTTCTCCTTGGGGATGGGTTGTGTCCCTGGGTAGGGGTCCACTAGGTCTACTCGCCGCACCTAGACCTGAGGGATTGCCCGCATTTCGGCGAATATAGCCTGTCTTTCTTTCTCACACTGGTAACACAACAACGGCTTTAGCTGCTCCCTCGGAATCCTTGTTCTTGGGCTGGTATCTCCGGGTGGAAAGTCCACTCAGTCGCACACTTGTTCGGGAGCTGGGTCTAAAGCCCATCTTTTTCTTCTTTCGGCTTCCGCCTGTCTTTGGTAAGACTTCTTCTCGTCCCTTAGTGTGACCCAGCAACTTTGGTTGCCTATCAAACCCAAGATTCTTCGGAGGAGGCGGTTGGTTTCTCGTGACAACAACTGTTATCAACCTACGGTGTTTCTTCCTCTTCTTTGCAGAATCTGCACAAACCATCATTAATACTGCTCATTCTTCACAGATGGCCATTAAGTTTGTAGTGACCCGTTAGGAATCCTGTTAACACCCTTAGATTGTTCCTGCTCTTTTCCATAAAATATAAGATCTGCCTATTCCAGAAATATTTTTGATTGTCTGTGTCCTTTCATAGAATCCCAGTATTTCCTCCTGTTTTTTTTTCCTATCCTCTTTTCTAAGGAGCTCTTACATAGTGTGTTGTCCTATGCCGCATTCTTTGGTTGTGCATATTTGTCTTACTACTAGTACGATTAAGAGAAGTCCAAACTGCTAAACATTTATTTTGATCTTAAAAAAAAATTAATTCATAAAGGTAATTAAAAATTAAAAAGAAAATGGTGAACTAAGAACCTGTCTTCTCTAAAAGTATCCTAACGGCAAGTGGAAAAACTGATACCACTAAAAAACATAAAACAATAAAGAAGACTAAGCAATATGGTTCTATGAGACAACACTTCCACCCACACATAACAGACATTAGATGTTTATACATAGTAAAGATAACTTTCTGTTATAATTACCTCAAATCCATTGTTCGTTGAATTGGGGCCTGTACTAGTATCAATTTGTATTGAAACACTTTTAAAGCAACCTAGTTCTATGAGTTTTTTGCGAACAAGATGTGCGGATCGTAAGAGCTGAAAACATAAAACAATTTAATGATTTTATATTTAATTTAACGCATAAATAAACTTGTCATACTAATAATTAATAATCTGTCTTCCAAATGAACATTCTGAGAATAAGTATAAACGAATGAAACATTATCAGATTTTAAACCATGAAATTTACTTGCTAAGAGCACTTGCTTCAACAGCAATTAACTTAAAAAATGTTTTTACAAAGTTTACACTTTATTTTTAAAATAAAAATATTAGTAGTACCTCTTTACTTACAGGCACAGCGTGTTCCTAAAGAGTATTTACATCTTTGATCAAATGTTCAGCCTCACTTTTTTCAAAAATGGAAATGAGCCCTTAAATTAGGGCATATCCCTTGCAATCAAGTAAATATCTGCTCATATTGCAATTTCGATAGATACGTCATAAGTCCATAGTGTTACATTTACGTTTAATCGTGCGTTGAGGACACGATTAAACAATGAGCTCTGTACAATAAACCATCTTTTTATCGGACTTCACCCACTACAGGAAAACAAACTATTACCAGTTGTTACCTTTTATTAAAATTATACTTACAAACCAAACATAAGTGCCTGTATTTCGCTTACAATTTCCTAGTTTCACTTTCGTAGATTTACTCTTAATTCTTCAATCTTCTCAATTTTCATCTTCAATAAATATTGTTTGTTTTCAAATTACTCTCATTGTTCAACAAATATTATTAATAAAGCCTTTTAGTTCCCTCCCCTGTGGAGTGCTGTACCACTACCAATCTGTATCAATTTCCTATCTTAATCGTCTCAGAAGTAAACCATTCATCCCTCCTTGCTTTTTCCTCTTCTCTAAGCTCTTTTTCAGCCATTTTTTTCAATTTTTTCTAATCTTGTATCTTTTTCCATTAATACTCCTTTTCAGTATCATTAGATTCATTCTAAGCTTATATTAAACCAGGGGTATCCATACCCCATGGGGAAATGGGGCCTATATGCTAGGGATATGGGACTCCATCTCTGGTAACCAGGTATTTTTTTAGTATCTCTCGTTATTTTCTCTTATTTGTACTTATTTTTTTGTAGTTATGCTTATATTACTGTTCTTGTGCACTGTAGTTATGCTTGTATGCAGTTAAAATCTGACAATCTCAAATAAACATAAAAATCTGCAGACCTGACGATTAATCTGTACCACGATTCGATGCTTTGACTGCAGAAAAACAACAGCAAATATCTCACAAGGCTAGTAAAAGTATGTTTTATGTTGTCGATTTTGGAAAAAAAAAACTTGTATATTTATGTTTCCTTTCTTCATTTGTGAAAAAATGGACAGTAACTTTAATTTTGCTTTCACTAGAAATGTAAACAAATTATCAATGCTTATGATTTTATCATGTTCTGTTCCTCGCAATCCATATCTAAAGTACAGGATATTCAAGGTATTGAATATCCTGTATTATTACCTCAGTAATACAATTTTCTATCCAAAATTGTATGTTTTGGAAAACATACTGGCTAGTAATAGGATTGGTAATAATTATGTCAACAGTCAAGTGAAATGGTGGGTATGATACCATACTGGACAATCTACTGGATGCCTGGAATCATCCGAAGGTTAAGAACCCCTGCATTAAACGGTTCTTTCAATTACTCAGCATCTTAAGTATAATTCAGTTATGGATATGCCACCTCTTCTTGTTTTGTTGGCGTACCTGACACATTCTAACAACTGTCCGAGTTTTATTTTGACCATGTTTTGATCAGTGTTACAGTTCACACCACGTATGTCTCTCTTATGTCATTAATTCTTACATTATTCATGCCCTCTTTCCATTAATATATAATCAATTTCGGTTATTAACCTTTTCAAGATTCTCTGAAAGCAAATGATTTTAATAATAATATAACTAGCTTCTGTAAACTGACATAGGAACTTGCAAAGTTGGTTAGTTTCGATAAACAATATAAATAGCTGAAATATTACGAATAAAGATTCTCTTGTTTATTGCAACATTCATATCTCCTTATACAACTTGTAAATCTTAAATACATTTGTTCCTACCAGCCCTTTCAAAGCATTGATAGGAATCACATGATGCCTTCTTCTTCACTGTCCTTAGTAAGTGATTTCACAGATATATTAATATCATTTCCCATCCCCAACCCAGATTCAAAAGAATTTACCACTCATTCTGAGGTAAAATGGATAAACAAACAAAAGTCTCCGCACAAATGATTGCGTCTCCACACAATTACGGATTGCATAACTAATAATTTACTATTCATTGTTCTAGAGTAACCAAATTCGTATTTACAGAACGCATGTTACATAGTCATGTTGTTGTTTGACCTATGAATTTGCATGTAATGATTTTTTTAAAAAAATGTTGGTATAACAAATACCAAACATACATTTTTTTTATGTCCGTTTCATCCTCGGATTTATGTATAGCCACAACAATAAGATACCATAAAGATCTCAGGAAAGCAACCATCCGTAAATGATTTACTGAAAATAATAAAATAATACTCAAATGAGCAACTCATTTCCTAATTTTTTACAGATTGTTGGGGGGATTATTACAACTTTTTTATTTATTTGTTCAAACATTAACACGTCTATTATTACTGTATATCATATTATTTGGTAATTTAATATAATATACATAATATATTACACAATATTAGTAGCTTTTTCACAAATGATATTAATATTAACTGGAGCAGTAAAATTATCTAAAGGCTGCATATCGTCTATCAAATAGTGGTCCTTTCTTCACTTTTCTTATCGTTTGTCTCCTTTTAAAAACAGCTTTTATACCACTTATTCCGAACCATCTTTAGCTTTCACCTTCTTCCTTCTATTTGAAATTCTGAAGAGGAACATTACTAATAAAAGGATATTAGTCCCATTTATAATTCCACAATGTGATTTATAAGTTGTTCTTTATTTCACGTGTATATAGTGAATTCCTTCATAAATATTTTATATGCAAGTAGAAATGATGTATTAAAAATGGTGAAAATTTACCTCCTTGAAGTTTGAAACTCCAAATAAGTCGTTGACTGATCGTTTGATGAAATCATCTTTCGTCCGAACAATTCCATCAATATGAACGCGGTCCACTCGTGCCTGGAAATGATAAAACTTAATAAAACTAATAATTGAACAAAAAAATTGTAATTGAGTGAACGACAACTTACTGCGACAGTGTTTAAATCTAATTCTTTGTTTTCAGTCCGATCATGGTCATGAGCAAGGGACTTATTTATCTGTAAAACATATTCCAATTAATAGAAAGAATAATGATCAAAGAATCGAAAGAAAAATCACTAATAGAACAAACCCAAACTGTTATACTACAAACTATTTTAAATAATCACAGTACCAAGCAAAAATGTTATATGCCTCGAAGTGATATTCAACTTTTCTTAACTACTCTATCCTTTTTAATTAGCTGATACAATACAAATAACGAAATTCAAAACTGGCTATATTATAAATATTCGGTATAGATCATCTTATTTTACGATGAACTACATGGGAAATATCATTCAATCACAATAAACAAAAATTAAAAAACAAACTACAATTAACAGGCTGCAACTATCTAATCATTATTAGTACCGTATCATTTTTTAGGCTGGAACCTTTAACTGCTTTGAGGTGTCCTCTTGCAGAGGCATCCTGCAAAAACAAATTTTACTTTTAAAGCCATTTACGGAAGTCTTGATCCAGAAAGCTTAATATTAGTTACCATAGAAGCAGAGAGTTTACCAAAATATTCCTTTTTCTAAAAGTCAAGTTTTACTTCATTAAAATGTTTCCACCAGTATTTATTTATTAGTAATTTCAATTTTAATTAATTTTAGGTCGTTAATAGTAAACTTACCCTCTTCATATTTTTTCACAAAAACAAAGTAAATAATATTGCATAGCAAATTACATAAATAAAGCCTGTAATTCTTACCTTGGCATGGACTGTTCCCATAACTGGACCATTTACTATATTTTATGAATATATATTAAAATGTGGATTTAATTTGTACGATGAAGATGAAACATAACCTACCACCCAGTAACCCCTTAAAAACCTCAACCGCAAGTCTCAGAACGACCTATTTTCAGACCTTGGCCTTCAAATACAAACGGAATCCATTTTGACCTACTTGTTCCTGCAATGACCCACTTCCAAGACATCGGGAAATTAAAAAAAATACTAGTTTTACATTACTGAAAATTAAAAATTACTCTATATTAAGAAATATTAATTTGAGATCAACAAAATTAAAAGAGTAGCAGTATTGGCCATTGTATTTGATATTGTTAAAACAGCATCTCTGAGATCTGAATACATTGTTTTGTTATATTAATGTAATTTAAATGTATTTTATACAATTGATACATAGTTAATGCTTATCAATTCGAGTGAATTATTCATGTAATGTTTTTCTTCTAATGATTCTTTCCCTTTTTACGACTATCTTTTAATGGATTTTTGCTATAGCTCGGGTAAACCTGTTTTCTGAAAGTCACAGTGGATATTTTTTTGACAAGACCTCAGTGATGTTTATTCAAAATATAATTTTAGCTAAACGAAATTTCTCATAAATATTGTAACTTCAGGTTCAGAGTTGATTCCATTGAATTCTTCATTTTTAAGATAAAACTACTATAATTCATATGAAAAGTTAATAATATATTATATTGAATCGGCAAAATAATAATACAACTTTGAATACATGGTTTCATGATTACGATGTGAACTAACACGTCATCATTAATAATAATAACTGATAAACAATTCTTTAAATTCAATTTGTTATCAAATATTACACTAGTACTAGTACATCTTATAGCAAAAATGATGTTGTAAAACATTAAAAAAAGAACAATTTTTGTTTGAAGCAATATCGATCAGTGATGGACTCCGGTACTATAATTTGTACAGAAAAAATTTGCAAGAGGTTGTACTCAAAAGAGCCCTCTTCATTGTGAGTATTAATTTATTTTTAAAATGATTTACTATCGTCGGGATATTTACCGATTTCATCTTAGAACCGATCATTTATAGAAGTTTACACGATTTTAGATATTCATACCGTAAAATACAATAATAAGCTCATTATACCCAGCAATCTCTACCTTTTTGCTGGAAATTTAAATTTCAAACAAAATTATCTTTATTTTAATTTTGTATTATTCAAGACTAGAATTAATGGACTATACTCGGCCTACATGTAGACTTCCATAAATTAGTACAAAAGAATATACTTGCTTAAACAATAAGAAATTAGAAAATATATTTTAAAAAAAATTATAACTAGGTTATTTTCCCTGATAAAGGCCTGCAACTATTGTTTTTAAACTAAACTCGTTTTAAGTTATTCCCAGTTTCTAAACATTTCAAATTAAGAAAAAAAAGAGAATATTTTGTTGTTTTTGTTAGTTACCTCTAAAACACTACAATATGGGTTTTTGGAGTTTAGTTTTTATCCTAAAATTATAATTTGTTAATTTATTTGGTTACTCTACCAAAGAGTAACCCTTTATCTTTGGGATAAAGTGGTTTTTTATTTAATTACAGAAAATGTTATTTTTATCTATATATATTTTGGGATAAAATAAAAAAGTTATTTGAAAATATTAAGTGATACTATCAACATTTCCAGGATAGTTGTTTTTTAAAAATTGTAAATAAATTTATAGGTGCCAAAAAGTTTTAAATAATCCTAGGAAAGGAAATTTATTGATATTATTATCCTAGAAAATAATTTAAACATATTCGACTATCAGGTCCAGGGAAAATAATTGTTATCAAAATAAATTTATTTAAAAATTATTCACTTATTTTATGCCAATTATGGATGTTTCTCTATTATTAAATTGAAGAAAGTTGATGCAATTTATATGGAAACTTTAAAGTCTATTGATTATGGAAATAATCTACTTATTCCAAGTATCAAAAGATCACATTAATATGAATAGTTCGAATGTGATTAAGTACCATAGTTTTAATTACTATCTCGAATCTATTAATAGATGTTGTGAAGGCATTAAATAATTTTAATTTAATCTGCAACAATTAAATTTTCAAGTGATTCATTTAAGTAACATGATGTGTTCAGTTAAAAATATTTTAAAACAAAAAGCATTTATAATCACTTTTGAAAAGAAATGAAATGAAAGCATTAAATAGAGACGAGTGAAAGAATACAGGTAGTTATCGGTTAGTGGGAGGTCCCTCATTATTAAATTTATTAAATAATTTAACTAAAATAAAATTAATTTCATTTTATTAAATTAACTTTAAAGACAGTTTCTACATCAAAACAAAAAGTAAATCATTTTATTACGCAACATAATACTTCTAGAATCTGTAAATAACAAAAAAAAATCACTTTTTTCATATTTTTATTATATTTTATATTATACATCTATATATAATATTATATTATATATATTTTTGGATGAAAATACGAAACGAAACGGGCAAATAAACTTTAATGTTGATAAAAACACAGACTTGCAGTCTCTAATTGTCGGTTTATTTCCAGAGGCAGTGTCCAACTATCTCTGTAGCAGTGTGCTTGGTTTACCTCTCTTATCCCTCCTGAAGACGATTCACACCGAAAATTAGAAATTATAAGAGTGTTTTTTTTTCAATTTTTCTGTGTTTCTGTAGATAAAGTATGTAGTAAGTATGTAGATAAAGATCTATATTGAACTTTATTTATATTTCAGTATTTTGTTTGTTTAACAGTGGTGTACAAATATTTTTGCTATATATATCTATATTATATAAAATAGGACTATTATAGGAAAGGGCAATAGATATATTAAACTGTTAATTCGTCTGGGAATGATCTATCACTTGCTATACTTTACATATATTTGTAAGGAAGGACTGACACGGCTTCTTTTAAAATAATATAGATTATTAAACGAAGCTTTGAAACATCCAGCTTCTTTTATAAATTCTAGTTTATAGATTTCTACATTTCTACAGCCACAACTTAATTTTTGTAATCACTGTCATAAATATGGTTTTTTTTTTAAGGAGAAAGGAAAATAAACAAAGTCTTCAGACACAAAAAGGATTTAATCAAACAACACTTTCGACAATAGTATTCATCGTCAGGTTACACCTGCAATACAAGCAAATATGCATGTAACCTTACGATGAAAACCAAGTGTTCGATATGCACAGTTTTATTAAATCCTTTTTGTTTGTCAAGACTTGATGTTTCTTTTCTCTAATCATAAGAAATATCATACAATAGCTCCTTGCATGACCCCTTTTTTTTAAAGTAGGAAAGCCATTTAGGTTTACTATAGTTTTTGTTTTCTTTTTTTATCCAATGATAATTATATTGTATTTTATTAGTGTCACTATAAATACCACTTGATAATAAAGTATCATTATCTGATAGAAAAATAAATATAGCAAAAATAAATTCTTATATGTTATGAATAGCAATACGAAGGTATTTATCTATCTTAAGAAGTACTAGCATAGTTTTTTTTTTATTCAAAAACTGTTTCATATACAGAATATCATACACAGATTGCAGATTAGCTTACATTGGACAGACAGGCAAAGGTCTTCCGATCAAGATAAAGCAACATAAGTTTAAGTAAAGCAAAAAAGTGCGTTGTTCATATACATTAAAAACAAAAATCATTCAATTAACTGGGAAGATGCAAAAGAATTGGTTTCGTAATATTGTTGAAAACACCCTCATAAAGATCTATTATAAGAGTTTAGTCGATAATAGCCCATGTCTTTTTAAATTGGATGACATTGTAATTGAAGGGATCGTCAAACAAATTAAGGCCGGTTGTAATTTAATAGGGATAAACAAAGTCAATTTCTATACTACTTTAAACGAAATGAGTTATTTGTTTTTTGCTTATTTGCTTTGATTTCATTTCCGTGACGATGATGTGGAATACAAAAGGCTTCAGGATGTCAAGCCCCTATTTTTTGTAGTGAGTTACTTGAATATGTTATTATGATAATTTTGCATATATATATATATATATATATATATATATAATAAAATAAATTCAAAACGAAGGAAACACACAGAAAGACACAGACATAACTTTTGTCTTTCTGTGTCTTTCTGTGTGTTTCCTTCGTTTTGAATTTATTTTCTCCGTTTTGCATTTACGTCTCCGTTCCTTCATTCTTTCTCCTTTTATTTTCTTTCTTTCTACTCTCCTGAAGACGGCAAGACGCCGAAATTATCGAGATTCGTGAGTGTTTGTCCTTTTTCTTGTGTTCTCTAGTTGTAACTTTAATTTTATATATATATATATATATCTATATTTACCATGATAAACGAAAAACGGTCCGGCAGGACAGATAACAATTTAAATAAGCAGTGACACATAAACTGAAACACAACAAAGACTCACTTTTCAATATTTCGACCGCCATTACGGTCGAAATATTGAAAAGTGAGTCTTTGTTGTGTTTCTATATATATATATATATATATATATATATATATATATATTCATTCGTATAACTGGGGAGCAGGCCTTCATTGATACAAGTTCTATTAAAACCATTTTAACAAATTTTTTAGAGGTCAGGAAATTTGAAAAATTAATTCGAAAATGTATTTAAATGGTTTTAATAGAATTTGTATATATATAAAAAGATTTCACATAAACACGTGAAATAACAATCAATGATCAAACCACAATAAGAAATGGGAAAACAAGACTAAGATCTTTCAACCGTAACAAGCGGTCTTCGTCAGAGTCAAAAACCCAACTGAACATTAGATGCAGAAAACATCTGGTGAGGAGTTGAGAAGAGTGGGAGGGAAGAGTGGTATTTTAAAAGGGTGAAAGCGCAGGAAAGGACTAATGTCCAGAAAGGGATGTTTGGGGAAACAAAGGAGTACAGTAAGAAAAAGTAAAAAACTATCCGCTAGCTGTCAACCCTCTTTGGAGAGGCTATTGCCCTCGTGACGAAAGTATCAAGTTTGAAGAGACCGTTACTAATGTTTATAATATTTGATCTATTAAATTTAATTAGAGACGATTCAATAATATTTCTTAACAACATTGATTTTTCATAGGTAATAAATTTAGCTCCTGTCCAATCAGTATGATGATTTTCATTTTTTATATGCAAGAATAAGGCACTACTTTTTTCCTGTCTACTTACGTTGTATTGGTGTTGTTTTACACGTGTCTTTAATGATTTAATTCTGTTTTTAGAAATATGTTTTTGAGGGCAAATCTTGTGAACTCTTGTTCTTTACATATATGAATATGTAAACTGTATTTATTTCCATACATCATATATTCATGAAGGCTTCAGAGTTCATTGTTATTAAATTCAATAGAAAGTGAATAGAATTAAGTTAATTTTTTATGTAACGTACAAAAACAAAAGTGTTAAAAACTAAATCACTCCTTTGACGAGTGGAAGTCTGAGGTGCTAGGACGTTACATTCCTGATTTGCATTCTATTCATGACCGATATAAATTAACCAGGTCAAGGACGCTATACTAATTTAACAGATTACTAAAAAAAAAAACACTAAAACTATGCTAAATAGTTTTAGACTAGTCAGAAATAATGGTATATAATTGGAAGTGAAACTGGAGACTTATCAACTAGGACTTAGAAACTGCTCTGCGTGAAGAATAAATACTACTCTTTGAAATAAGATCCACTTAGCCTTTGAAACGAAACTACTTAATAGCAATCCTTGGACTTCTTTCTACAGGAAGAAGGATTTCTACAGTTAAGAATTTAAAAAAATCTGCACTTATATATATTTAGTTTTACAGTAAGTAAACCGATTATATATTTAATCTAATGATATAACATTAAAAATAGAGTTCCTTGAGGGTTTGGTCCGAACAATTAACTTCTAAACTAAAAAATTTGAAAATATAATTAACTGCATAAAGCCTACCGTTCATAGTGCATCAAATTACATCGGTTGTTACTTATGATTTTTCTTTAATGATTTTATTAATAATATATATACTTTTGAAGAGAGGCCATAGTTGCTCAGTGTCTTGTTTGCTCACCTATGGACTGATTCTTGCTCTACGATCTTTGCATTTCTTTCAACAAGAAAAAGGATTGTTAAGAATTAAAAAAAAAAAATTGCACTTGTATATATTTAGTTTTATAGTAAATAAACCTACTATAAATGTAATCAAATGATATGAAAATTAAAAGGATTTAGTCCAAAGAATTAACTAATCCTGAAGAATTAACCTTCCTTTGATTTCTTTATACGGGAGGTGATAAAAAATCTAACACGTTAGTCCCTAGTCCTTGTAAGATGTCAGATACTCGCTGAAGATATGTACTCTAAATACGCTTGAGTTAGGCAAAATTTAGGACTCCCAATATTAAATCATGTTCGATATACAATATTCCTTTGATGAATTAGGGTCAGAGGTGTAGCTTTAGCATACTATAAATCATTGAAGTTTTAACTTAAATAGTTTACCTTAAAAAAAAAAGACTTGAAATTTGGTGGTCAGATTGTAGCTCAGTTCTTACAAGTACACCACCAGTCACTCTTTGTTCCACCCCCACCCCGAGCAATGAATATATCTTTCTGATGACGGATATTCAAATGGGTCTTTAGCAGAATTTTTCTATGTGTTTTTAGTGTGCTCAATTTATATATGTGTATATTAATTGATATAGTCAGTTCAAAACCAATGATAAATCAAATTATATATATATACAATTACAAATAGGTGATCTGGATATTAAAATTATTTAGTAAATATAATTTGCTAAATACAAATGACAGATACACATATTTAATTAACATATTCTGAAGGTTTTCAAAAGCAATGACCTCGTTCTCACGAAGTCAATACTAATCGGTAAGAATTTGCAGGTTGTGCAACATTCAGTTCTCCTTATTAAGAAGTTCATTGACTCTAGTTGAATTTTCATTAACTAATATAAAACAAATCTGTTGATAGTTGTTATAAGACTTTACTTGATTTCATTATAAATATGTCGTTTAACCAAAATTTAATAAAAAAAAAAAATGTTTCCTCACCAGGAAAGCTGGTAGAATGACAGCTTAAAATTGACTAAAACAGAACTATGCTTATTTATGCTTATCATTTTAATCAGTTTATATCAAATTTAATATGGGTGGCCCGACGTTCTCCCTTGTTATAGATGTAAAACCATGGCTTGGATTATTGGAGAGGTTCTCCATACTATAAGCTAACTCGGCAAAACTACATATATATTGACAAACAAAAATATGAAGGTATGAAATCAGACACGTAAGACAGTTAGGAGACTGGAACAGCTTAGTTTGAAAGTCGTTAATGCCGAAGCTGCGGTACATTTCAACTTATATATATATAAAGCTAAAGTTTATTAAATTAATTTAAATTAAATTCAAATTTATAAACTTTAGTTTTGTTTTTATTCCACGATGGATACTTTATATATATATACGAGGGTCGTCCAGAAAATAAGTTCCGTTTTGGTCTGTAGGGCGGTAGGAGTGGTTTTTGCCAAATCCGGCAACACCGCTCGAAAGAGGAGAGGTGGGGGAATAGAATGAGAGGTGGGGGACCTCAGTCGGTCAATTACCAACGTCAGGGCAGGTAGTTGAAATGGAGCCCTCCATGTCACGTCCCGCCACCTCGATCCCCGTTCCCTCTCGAGTTGTTTTGCGCGGAGTGATTCAATTTCTTTATGCACAGGGTTTCAAATCAGTTCAAATTCACGAACAGCTTATTTCTGTTTATGGAGAAGGTGTAATGAGTGAATCAATGGTGAGGAGATGGGTACGTGAATTTAAGGCGGGAAGACATTCACTTGAGGATGAAAGTGGGAGAGGCAGACCCTCAGTTGTGACGGACGAAATTGTCGCAGAAATCGACAATGCAATTCGCAAAGATCGTCGTTCAACCCTGGATGAACTCCACCTGAGTTTCCCAGACATCTCACGATCCCTCATCCATGAGATCGTCTCGGAAAAACTTGACTTTCGGAAAGTTTCCGCCCGGTGGGTCCCTAGAGAGCTGAATGTCTTCCCGCCTTAAATTCACGTACCCATCTCCTCACCATTGATTCACTCATTACACCTTCTCCATAAACAGAAATGAGCTGTTCGTGAATTTGAACTGATTTGAAACCCTGTGCATAAAGAAATTGAATCACTCCGCGCAAAACAACTCGAGAGGGAACGGGATCGAGGTGGCGGGACGTGACATGGAGGGCTCCATTTCAACTACCTGCCCTGACGTTGGTAATTGACCGACTGAGGTCCCCCACCTCTCATTCTATTCCCCCACCTCTCCTCTTTCGAGCGGTGTTGCCGGATTTGGCAAAAACCACTCCTACCGCCCTACAGACCAAAACGGAACTTATTTTCTGGACGACCCTCGTACACTTTTTCGTTGGAAATACGATCCGGAACAGACAAATAAAGTTCAATGTAGAAAAAGAAACGTAAAGAAATTAAAAGAACACACTTACAGCCTCTAATTTTTTGTTTAAACCGTCTTCAGGAGAGATTAGAACCCTTTCCTATCTCTCCTGAAGACGGTTCAACCAAACATTAGAGGCTGTAAGTGTGTGCTTTTAATTTCTCAATGTTTCTTTTTTTACAATGAACTATATATATATATATATTGATAAAAGTATCGACCGTGGAATAGAAACAAAACTAAAGTTTATCGGGACTCGGTCAGTTCTTCAGGTTCAAATTAAACTCTCATTGCCAACGTTTCGGGTTTTGTTTAAAACCTTTTTCATAGGCAGAAGTATAAATTTTGAAACAGAAAAAAATAAGTATTAGATTACAAAGAAAAATAGTATGTGGATTTTAACAACTGTAGTCTGAATGAACACGTGACACTGAACTGTTCACTGTTAATAAAGTAGTTATTAAACAGAGTAAGTATTAAATAAAATATTAACTATTATATCATAAATTACACAAACATAATCATGACATGTACAGTCAATACTGTATGCTCAGTGAAAGGACATTCACAGGTGTAAGTCTGATGAAGATACTACATGTTCGAAACTAGTTGTTTTATAAAAAAAAAATAAATCTTGATACATGAGTTTTTACAATCCCTGAAAACAATCAAGACAATACTTAGTACATAATTTAATATCTCCAGAATGACTAGAAAAGCAGGTTAACGTTCTAAACGCTTTGACTTAAGTATGACAAAGGGTCTTTTCAATATCACCATAAACAATGGAATAGTCTTCAAGACTAAAAGCTATTGGACTGTCAATTATCATTGAGACTTGTCAAACGGAGTGACCTTTACAGCATGTTTACAATATAGTAGACTCCCACCCAGTCATACACAGGCAAACGTAATAAAAAAGTGGGTTAAGTGAACTTTAAAACGTGTAAATTCGATAAAATATCAAAATATATCTTTTGTTTGACTACTATATTTATTATTAAAGAACTAAAAAAGTGAGCACGTATATATAATGAAGTCAAAAATCTTCCTTTAAATGACTTGTGTCAACAAAATTTAGCGTATACTATAATTATATATTATACCATAATTATATGACGAACTTATATCTGTGTATCTCACAGTTATTTATAATTGTAAATATATAACGGAAGAGTGTATATAGCAAGCTAAATTGAGGTTTGAACATTGAAATACTATAGTGAAAGAAGTTGTGTCAGTCTGTCCGTTCCTCACAAATGTAAACAAATCCGACAAGTGTAGCAATTGATACATTATTCCAAGAGGAATTTTTAGTTTTTGTAGGACGCTGCTGTAATCGGTTAGGTTGGGAATTTTATTAAATTTTTTCTTTGTTGATCGATTATTTTAGGTTTATTTTTCTTTTTTATTTGAAAATTTCATTGTCTTATAGTAAGTGGTTTAGTGATAAAACATTTTCCAAAAACAAAAAAAAAATGTACTGTTTTCTAACATAACGCCACTTTTTGTTAGTGTAATTTTAAAAAGAAATACTTGATATCATTCCCCAAATAAGGTCAAATATTTGGACCTGACCCAGGTAATAACAGCAACTCTTTTGGTCACTCTACCCACCATCTTTGAACAAACAACCTTAATCCTTCTAATTGACCTTATATATGGTTTGTAACATCCTTACAACTTTTCAGAATGAATCATCAGTCAAAATTTTCAAATTTTTAGAAGCTTTTCATTTTTACCATATATACAAGCAATATAGCCATGGATATAAAGGTAAGCATTATTTTACGGTTAGATAAATTAACATGATTCAAATGATAAATACGTCTAAAGAATACATACAAATTATTTCTTTGAAACAGTTTTTTAAGTTTGATATGGTATTTTTAAGTTGTCTAGTGACGAAATCAAGTACATTGTCTTAACTTATTAGAAAAAAATTTATTTGTTAGTAAAACGGTTTAACATTGGTGTCTAACATATTGCCAAATGTTTAAAAGAAATCGGAGTAATATAACACGAACATCAACATGACTTCATTTCTGTGTAAAACAAAGATAAGCTAATATGTTATAATGTTGAAGTATCAAAAATCAACAAAACCGTTTTTCGTACAGAAGGAACAATCAGCGTTGTTTTATTTTCAATTTTTAAAATGCGCCATTGCGCGTATGGACGGTCTTTTCAAATGAGGTTTATCATTGTAACTTTGGCTATGATAGGATTAATCGGTTGCTGGAATTTTCCATCTTCCTAGAGGGTTTAACATTAATTTAGCAATATCTTCTCGAGATTGATAACTGCGGCAAGCAGTTTCAACATCTTGTTAAAACATTTTTCATATAAGCACTTTCATTATAATTTTTTTATATATATATATATATATACAAGAAGGTAGCAGTCCTTCTTTGACACACACATTATTGAAAATGACACCAAATTTAGCTGATACCTGTTTCTTAACATGTTTCTCAATTTTTCTAAATAACACTCTCGTTATTTCATCTACTCAATAAAGTACATGTCCTATGATCGACATGTTTCGAATGATCAACATTCATCATCAGGACGTGAATAAGATCTAAGGTGAAATATCTGGTTTATTATATACATGGAGAAGGTAGAAGGGGTTGTTTTCCATAAAGTTTAAGAAATGGTGGGCATTAATCCTGTGGGGTGAGTGGCCTCTCGGCCTGAGCGCTATCTGCAAGGGTTTCTGGATGCCCTTGCAGGTAGCGACTCAGGCCGAGAGGCCACTCACCCCACAGGATTAATGCCCACCATTTTAAACTTTATGGAAAACATGATTAACATTTTTTATTATTATTTGTAATCATTTTGGGCTTTATAGTTGAGAGTTTGATTCTCAAGTCAGCAGCAGCATTAAGTCTACTTCAGTATTTAGCTTTTATGGCAGTTTAAAAGGAAAATCCAGTTTTACCTAAGTAGGTAGTGGGAAATGGCAGCAATGTGTGAAGTGCTATTTTTGCAATTGCAGGAAATTTGGAAATCAGATATCTTCAAAAACTGATAAGTGATTCATCCTAAATATGAATCAAATTTTGACCACTTCACTTATGTATATATGTATATATACTACATCAATATTATACACATGTAATAAAAAAAATAGAGCATGTGAAAATATTGCAATAAACTCCATCCAAGTAGGAGTACTACTTGGAGGAAAAGAAATAAACATTTCGATATACACATTATTCGGTTTCATAATCCATAACCACCAAAAAAAAAAAATGTTTTTTCTAAATATTTTGGGGGAACCCCAGACAGTCCGTTAAGGAACCCTGGGTTCCGCGGAACCCACTATGGGAACCTCAGCTATACTGTAACATATTGAGCTAGTAATGAAATAAATAATACATCGTAAAATTTTATTTATCAAGATTTATTAAACCGTAGCATTTAGTGAGGCAGTAAAGAAAAAGCGTAGTAAGGAAATTAAAATGTTGAAAGGTTGAGATATTTATGTATGTTGTTTATATCAAACTTTATTTATAACTATATGTGTCAAGTGGCACTTCCCGATTGTAATGCATCTTCCATGCAGAGTACTACTGACCTTGCCCACTCCTGAGTCACTTGTGTATGTCCAGGTGTCACGTGTGATTTAAAATCATTATTAAATATTACTTTACTATAAGTAAAGTATAGTGATCGTGAAAAAATTCCATCTCGAGATTTTGACGGAATTACTTGTTTTGAGGTCTCAAAAGTCGTTTTGTGAAGTATTTTCGATGATTTCGTGTGTGTGAGGGTGTGTGTGTGTGTGTGTGTGTGTGTGTGTGTGTGTGTGTGTGTGTATGTGTGTGTGGGTGGGTGGGTGAATATGTTAGCATTGCTTGTTACCACGCTACGGTCCAGAATCTTTGATGGATCAAGTTGATATTTTACACGAAAATGGACCCTATAGTGTAGATGATCCCTATTGTTTGGGAAGAATTATGCATGACGGGAAAGCCACTTTTTTTTTGCTAAAAACCGGTTTTTAGAAAACATTTTTTTTCTCTTAAACTGCTACTTCTACAGTTTTTAAATTTCGGCAATGTTTTTGAAGTTACAAATGCAATGAACGAAAAATATATTCAGAATTTTAAAACAATGGGAAATATTATTTTTTTCAATAAAATGTAAAAATTTTAACTTATAATTCAATCTCAAAGCTTGTGAGAGCGATACAAGCCATACCGTTTGACAAATCGTAATGAAACTATGCCTAAAGATAGAACATTATGTGGAGAATGAGTTGAGATAATTTTTTTAAAAATTGCATTCTTCAAAGGGGCATTACAGTACTATTTCTGTTTTGAGAAAATGTCTTTTTGGCTATAAACGGCTCATTAAAAATCATGTTAATTTGAACAAAAATGGAGCACCAAATTAGCAATTTATTTTTAATAGCACAAATTTTTAAGTATATTTTGTTTGTTTTATGTCTGTGGTAAAAGGAGTTTAATGCAAATATTATAAAAAGATCGTCACTACCGTCCCTGGAGATGGTTTCAGATCTCCGTGTTTGTGATCTAGCCTGTTTGTTTCGGCACCTGTTTAATGCTATCATCAGTTTACTGCACTCCTTACCAATTGGATTCATTTTTTCAGTTTTAGTTTAATTTTTTTACCGAAGTCCTGGTAAAGCTGTTGATCACAAGCCTGTTTTATGTCAGATACTCATTTAAGTACTCTATTATAATAAACTTGAGTAAGCTAGAAATAGGGGCTAGGTTAGCTGAATTGTTAGGGTACTTGCGTCTGGGATGGTTTTCCGGTGTTCGATCCCCACCTGGCCCTCGATTTATTCACGCGGAAAATGAATAAATCTGAGTACGTCTTCCCTCGGAGAGGATGTTAACCCGTCGGTCCCGAGCCTGTATGATGTCAGATGTTCTAAATAAATTTGAGTTAAAATTTAGGACTCCCAATGTAGAATCAATCTTAATTGTGTGTGTAATCACAAAGGGCTCATTGTTCTGTCTTTATGAGGTTCCCCTGTGAGCCAGCCACTGCAACCTAAAGGGTTACCGTTTACTACTACTAGGTGGATATTACTTTGTGGTTTTAGAGTTAATATCAATCTCTACAATTACAAATTTTGATTTCATTCCATAAATAGACCTCATTATAACTAAATACATTCTAATGCATCTGAACCCGACTCATAATCTATTAAATTTAAAGTAGTGGTAATGAAAACGTCGCGGTTGTAGAAAGGGTGCATTGTAGTTGACATTAGGGGCCAGGTTAGGTCAGTGGATAACGTACTCGCCTATGGACTGGTAGGTCCGGGGTTCGATCCCTACCTGGCCTCGATTTATTCATGCAGGAGGTTAATAAATCTGAGTACGTCGTCCCTTGGAGAGGATGTTAATCAGTCAGTCCCGAGCCTGTTCGATGTCAGGAACAGTGTTAAAGATCCCTACTCAAAATGAACTTGAGTTAAGCCAAACTTAGGGCTCCCAATGTAGAATCTGTAGAATCACCTATTAAACAAAAAACAGATAAACGGCAGACGTTATCGCCTGCTAGGGGATTGGTTTAAGCAAAAATAAATAAATAAAATAAAAAAGTAACAAATATAGGACGACCGATGTATAATCAGCACGTTGGTATAGATCACTTCAACCTAAAATTGGGTGCCAAATAACAAATGAGTCGACTTTCTACCTCTTGGACAACATCCATTGTAAAAACCTTTAAGTGGACATTGAAGCATAAAAATAAATAAACTTTAATGCAAGTAAATATTATTAGAAATATTAAGCATTCAATTTAATTTATTTATTGTTTTTAATGTTGCATAATTTAGCTCCAAAGACGTCCCTTGTTTTCAGAGCGAGTCACATCTTACTACCTGATGACGAGCTAGTGCAAATAAAACCTAACCCTACTAAAATGCGTTGAGGTTAGGCTATATATCTTGGACTGCCGTATCTATCGGTACTATCAAGTACCGTATCTATCAAGCCGTATCTATGGTACTGTCTTGGGCTGCCGTCAACAGTTAGGCTATGTATCCTATGGTACGTCTTGGACTGCCGTCAACAGTTAGGCTAGGCTTTTTATGTCCATTATAATTAAATGAAATTGAGATAGCCTAGCCCTTCTAGAAAGTTTTAGTGATGTTATATACGTGGTACGTCACTTACCACAACACTTACCAGTG
Organism: Hermatobates lingyangjiaoensis; assembly: GCA_026182355.1. Lineage (NCBI taxonomy): Eukaryota > Metazoa > Arthropoda > Insecta > Hemiptera > Hermatobatidae > Hermatobates > Hermatobates lingyangjiaoensis. Next base: position 630,017 of record JAPFBL010000290.1, on the reverse strand, counting down.
TTACCATTTCCAGACATTTCTGTTTCCGAACCCATCTGGGTTTCGCGAATTCTAGGTTCGAGTGAATATCGCTTTTCAAATCACAGATAACCACAAAAAGATAACCTAAACAAATGTGTTTTTTTTATTAGCTCTTAAAAAAAATCTGGAGTGGCCTACACTCTACTTTACTATAAGTAACTTAATATCCAATTACTTGAGTATATAACACATAACGTCTCATTTAAGCATAACGTAAACATCTAATGGGATATGAATATTAGTCTTTCATTCCTGAGTTAGTAAAGATAGTGATTGAAGGACATATCAATAAATAAGCTTTTATTTTTGTGCATCACACTGCTGATGCAAATAATTTCATTAGTATAACTACAGTAGCAATATCATTTTTGAAAAACCAAAGTGAACATTTCTTGATAAAAAGTATTCTCCTACAAGAGAACATGGCTTTTGTTCAAATAGCCAGTGGATTTCTTACATCGTTTACTTGACATCCTTCTACATTGAATATTAAAGAAAATTCTCAAATTTAAAACAGGAAAATACCCCTTTTTTTTCTCTGAATAACATCATAAAAATCGAAGAAAAAATATTGTTTCAAGATAATTTATAATTAAAGATGTACGATAATTACATTTATTAATCCCTAAACGAAAGATTTCAATTTTAAATTATCTTTTACATTTTTGGTTGTTAACAGAATTATTATACTGGGAATTTTATGGCTTCTTAGTATTTAATAAGATCATTTTAGTTCCCCTTTGTCAAATAACATATATACGAATTTATTCTGAGTGAGTGTTATCATTTTTCTGCACAATATTATTTCTCTTACACCTCATATAACTCAATAAACAATTTAAATTGTTGCTTTATAAATATCAATTTTATCTTAGTGGATTCGCTCAAAAAAATTCTAAGTCAATGTAAACAATGTAAAAAAATATAAAAAATTCGACAAGTATAGCAGGTGATCTCTTAGTCTAGGGTAAACAAACAGTTTTTATAGCGTTATTGCTCTTTCCCATAATTGAAACATCATGAATTTTTTTTTATGAATTGCTAATTTTTTGTTCCATTTTTGGTCAAATTTTCATTATTTTTTAATGAGCCGTTTAGCGTCAAAAAAACATTTTCTGAAAACAGAAATATTACTGTAACGCCCCATTAGCGAATGTAATTTTGAAAAAAAATATCTCAACTCATTCTACGCATAATGTTCTATATATAGGCATAGTTTCATTCTTGTCCGTCAAACAGTATGGCTTGTATCGCTCTCACAAGGTTTGAGATTGAATTATAAGTCAAAATTTTTACATTTTATTGAAAAAAAAATATTCCCTGTTGTTTTAAAATTCTGAATATATTTTTCGTTTGTTGCATTTGAGACCTCAAAGATAATGTCAAAATTTCAAAACTCTAGGGTTATCAGTTTAGGAGAAATAAATGTTTTAAAAAAAACGGTTTTTGGCAAAAAAAGTGACTTTCCCATCATGCATAATTCTTCGCAAACAATAGGGATCTTCGTCTTTATGAGGCCCATTTTTGTGTAAAATATCAACTTGATCCATCAAAGATTCTGGACCGTAGCGTGGTAACAAGCAATGCTAACACACTCACCCACCCACCCACCCACCCACCCACACACACACAGACATCATCGTAAAAACTTCATAAAACGACTTCTGGGACCTCAAAACATGTAATTCCGTGAAAATCTCGAGATCGAATTTTTTCACGATCACTATACTTTACTTATAGTAAAGTAAAAAACATTAATATATTTCTATTAGAATCCAATGACAAATAAATAAATTAGATCATCCCTTAGAGCAGTGTTGAGTTTGTTATGAAAATTTTCAACTAGTATACTCTTCCGATCTAAAATATCACAACACTGTCAATAGCAGGTCTGCACAACTCACAATTGTCAGGAAACCACATGAAAATCAGGCGTGAGCCGCAAAATAAAATTTTGAAAGGAATTATAAAATGTATGCTGGACAATAACATAAAAACATGCAGCATTCATATCAATTTATTATAAAGTATTTACTCACTTTCCATTAATGAGAAATGTTGCATCTCTTTTCGTCTACCTGTTTGTTGAATTATAGAGATATCTGGGATGTTGATGCTTTTACAATATCTTGCAAGTGTTCGTTAGTCAGAGAAGACCACTGACACTGACAGGAATGTAAGGCTGACAAATAGGCGTTTTAAAACATTTTCCACCGTTTTGTCTTGACGTCTGCAAGCTTTGTACGAACTGCAGTTGATTTGTGAGATGTTGAGTGAAAATATTAAATGAAAACGAACGATTTAGCTTTGTATTGAACGTTCTTTGTTGTAGTTTAAGAAAATAGAAATAGAGAGAATAATGTGGGGAAAATACTAAGCGATTGCTGGAATAAAAACATGCGATATGGCATTGTTGAGGTAAAAATAATATTCATTAACTGAGCAATCTGTTAGAGTGTGGTATTTACTCATGTTAGGAAAAGAATTAAGTATCCACACAAAAAAAGTTTATTACAAGCCCTTGCTTGGTCTCACCTCCGGAACAACCACCCCAGCAGAGAATATGTAACCTGAAGAAGAACATCAAGTGTTCGAAACGCGTTGTTTAGTTTCTCATAATAAACTTTTTTGTGTGGAGACTTAATACCTTTCTTAACATAAAAGTAATATAATTCTTAATCCTCTTCGGGGCCACATCAGAAGGTCTCACAGGCAGAAATCGGCCCGAGGGCCGTACAATGTGCAGGCCTGCCCTATAGGAATAAGAAAGAGAAGACAACTAAGTTAACCAATGTTTAAAATAAGCTAAAATTGAATGTTCTTTCATTGTTCTAATATTCCTTGATTCACCAAATCTTTATCATTTATATAACATATCTTTAAATAAAAAAAAAAGTGAAAAAACCTCTTATATTCCAAAAAAAACATACATTGACAGTCAATCATTAAGATAAAAAAAAAGGAAACATTAATTTCTACTGATAAATTATCACAAATTGTGTTACATCTTGAAAGATAAGATTATATGGGATAGTTAATATTGTTGAATGCCATTGAAATGAGAGAATCGTCTGAAAATGAAAGATTACATCTTGATTATCACACACGAAGGCTTCTAATAGAATAAAATACTATTAAGGAAGCACATGGTGGATAAATGTGCCGATACACAAGGTTAATGTCTTGAAGAGAAAGATGATATTAAAATAAAATAGAGACACATTGTTGCTTTTTGAACCGAATGAAATAACCGGCTGATAAAAATATTGCCAATGAGAAATAGGAGTAGTATATATATCCGATTTAATAGTAAATACATATATCAAATGAAATCAGATCCGATCGGACTATACACTTCAAAAACTTAGAGAATCACGAATGAAAAACACAAACTAGGACTAACATTCAATATTTCGACCCTTTTAATGTGATTTCTTAAGGAAAGGAAGTTGAGGCTTGGCTCAACTTCCTTTCGTAAGGACGACCGTTAAAAAGATCGAAATATTTAATGTAAGTCCTAGTTTCTGTTTTTCATTCATGTTTCTCCAAGTTTTTAAAGTATATATGTATACAAGAGTTCAAAATTCAAGTGGTTACTTGCCGTTACGTCTACAAAGTGCTTGGTCTCCCATTCTCTTTTCTCCTGAAGACGGATTACCCGAAAATTTGAGTCTGTAAGTGTGTTTCCCTACTTTGTGTGTTGCTCTTTGTTAATCTCGAACTCGTATTGTGTCCAGTTTGGATCGTATTTCGTTTTATCAGTGAATATATATATATATGTATCGCCTTCCATTCACAGTCTTGAGCGCACGTACCTCTTCTTCTTCTCTTCTACTCTCTTCCTGATGACGAACTTCTGCTCAAAACAAATTCTATTATACGTAAATTTTATTAAAGAGTATAGCCGCTTAAGCATTCGCGACCTTCATGAGATAACTTCTTTAGAAACTTTCTCCAGAATACAGGTGACTTGAATTCACCAACATAAGCGTTATGACTGTGGAAGCTGCCGTACATTTTAATAACAAATATATAATTAATAGTCTTGGATTGCCTTCCAAACAGCACTATTCTCTCTCCTGATGATGATGAATGTCGAAATATCGTTGTTAATTTTTTTTAACTTGTCAAAGGTAGTTGGATTTTTAAAAAAAAACAAACTGCGAAGTCAAAAAGACTTAGAATTCTTTTTTTTCCTTTTTACTTATTTGTGACTTATTTGATTTATAGTCGCATGTGTTTGTTGAATCATTTTTGTATATTAGTATATATGTGATGTCATAAAATATATGATATCTTATAAACATAAGAAGTACTACAATTAATGAAATCACCGAAACAATAAAGGAAAAACAAAAATATATAAAGCCTAATGAAATAGATCGTTTTAACAAAGATGAACAGAGAAATTTTATTTTTTTTTTTTGTAGATTCAGTTTTTTCAATGTGCTTCTTCAGATGAATTTGTTTTTTTATTTTCTTCCCAGTGATCTTGTATAAATATGTACAACAAGATTTCACAACAATCAACGTCCAAACTGCAATAAGAAATGAAAGAAAATGACTAAGATCTTTTAACCGTAACAGGCTGTCTTCGTCAGAGTCAAATCCAACTGAAACTAAAGATGTAGAAACATCTGGTTAGGAGTGGGAGGCAAGAGAGGTATTTTAAAGGGTGTAAAGTGCAGGAAAGGATAATGGTCCAGGGAGGGATGATAAGGTAAACGAAAGAGTACAGATTGGAGAAAGTATTATGTCTTCACACAAAAAAACTTCATTGTAAAAAAAACAACAACGCGTTTCGAACACTTAGTGTTCTTCTTCAGGTTACATCAGCTCTGTTGGGGTGGTTTTCAGTGGGTGACACCAAGAAAGGACTCGCTTTTACTCGCAAGACTAAGTCCTTGGGCTTGGTCTCACCCACAGAATAGCCACCCCAGCAGACCTGATGTAACCTGAAGAAGAACATCAAGTGTTTGAAACTTCTTTGTGTGGAAACATAATACTTTCCCTAATATAAGTAAATACCACACTATAACAGATTGCAGACTTAATGAAGGGAGGAGAGGATAAAAGAAGTAAAAAACTATTCGCATGCTGTCAACCCTCTTAGATGAAATATCATGGAATTCTCTCTTATTATATTTAAGAGATCAAATATTATGAATATTAGGAATGGTTTATTCAAACTTAACTCAGGCCTGACGAAGGCAACAGCCTCATCTAAGACGGTTGACAGTTAGCGGATAGTTATTTACTTTTTCCCTTTGTTTACCCTTACATATTTCCCTGGAATATTGTCCTTTCCTGTAGTTTACACTTTTTAAAATACCACTCTACCCTCCCACTCTTCACAACCCTTTACCATGATCTTTCTTCATCTTTGATTTCAGTTGGTATTTGACTCTGACGAAGACCGCTTGTTACAGTTGAAAGATCTTTGTCTTGTTTTCCCATTTCTTATTGTGGATTGATAATTTATATATATATATATATATATAAAGAGATTTCACATAAACACGTGAAACAACAATCAATGATCACACCACAATAAGAAATGGGAAAACAAGACTAAGATCTTTCAACCGTAACAAGCGGTCTTCGTCAGAGTCAAAAACCCAACGTTTGGGTTTTTCCCATTTTCTTATTGTGGTTTGAAAATTGACATATATATATATATATATTCCACTATAAGAAATGGAAAAAAAGACTAACATCTTTCAACCGTAACAAGCGGTAATTGGCTTTTGGCTCTGATGAAAACCGCTTGTTACAGTTGAAAGATCTTAGTCTTGTTTTCCCATTTTCATATTGTTGTTTGATCATTAAATACATATATGTATTTGAGTTATTTCCAGTTACAAAATCAAACAATATATAAAACCAAACGGTTAAGTAAATTGATATTATTTCTACAGCTTGAGAAAGATTTATACAGAAGTTAGATAAAACTCTATCGTAGTTTTGATAAAAATAATTTTTATTTATTTCATTTTAACATGCAAACCTTCGTGTACTTTATTTGTTCAAGGCATCTTATCAGTTATTGATGTGACATAAATCAGAGAGTTTCTCCCGTTTGATTTGTTCTACTGATCGAATATTTGTTTAAGGTGTCGACTAAACTTCAGATAAAATACTTCCACCCTCTCGCAAAAAAAAACCCACGTTTAAATTTATCTTTAAAATTGAGTAAATAGTCACCTTGGAGTTCATGGTAGAGATATTATACGATTTTTTCTTAAATATCACTCAATAGGTCATTTGTAAAAAATAATATATTTCTTTGCAATATATTAACGAACAATTAAAAAAATTAAAATTGAATCAAAAAGAATTGTTTAAATTAAACTAATGAGACTAAGCGTTTTTTTTAAGTCTAAAAAAATTATACATAATCTGGAGTGGCCTACACTCAACTTTATAATTTTTTTTAAACCGATCCCCTAGTGAGTGATAACATCAGCTGTGTACTGGCTTTTTGGTTGATTGGTGATTCTACAGATTTTACATTGGGTATCCTAAATTTTGCCTAACTCAAGTGCATTTCGTTTAGGAAGCTTTAACAAATACCTGAAATCGTCAATCGACAGGTCCTCTCCGAGGGACGATGTACTCAGATTTATTCACCTCCCGTGTGAATAAATCGAGGGCCAGGTGGGGATCGAACCCCGGACTTCCAGCCCAGAGGCGAGTACGTTAATCACTGAGCTAAGGTGGTTTTGAAAAATAGTTTTGAAAAATTTAAAATACATTTACTTTTAATTTGCTTATATTACAGTTGAAAGATCCGTTTAAAAACATTTTACACACATAAAACATAAAAACAATTACGACCATAAAAACTGATTTTGGTATAAAATTTCAGATGTTTTGTTAGGTTTTTATGATTTTTAATTTTTTATGTGTTATGTATATATATTTTAATAGTTGATTCATATGAGATAGGAACGGAGCCATACTTCCCATTATAATTGATCTAAACCAGGGGTGGGCCACTATTTTGGCTGAAGAGTTGCATTGTTGGGGCAGAGGGCAGTGGAGGGGGGCCAAATTGATAGCATCCGTTAATAAACATGACATTTAAGTTGAAAAATGTAATAAATGCATTAAATTTAATAAAAACAACTCAAAAATTAAGTTGGTATGTAAAGTATTAATTTAATTTTATTATTCTATGAGGCAAATGGGTCCTTTCGTATTTCTTCACTATTCTTTTGAAGTCTGGAGTAAGGTTGCTTGTTATCTTCATTACTTCCTGCAAATTTTGGTTTGTTATTCTTGTTTATTTTCATACATGAAAAGCTTTGTTCATAAATATATATGAAGCAAAACGTGCAGAATATTTTTATAGAAAATCTTTTTACGAATAAAAATTTGTCCCAAAATAAGGATTTATAAAATTCAATCAGCGTCCATCGTGATTCATCCTGTTAGTCACACAAAACCCACAAATATTTATGGACTTGGTTTCAACTATATATGTGAATTAACAGAATGACTTTAAATTTCAAAAACATTGAGAGAATGCACTGACCTAATCATAGTTATCGTAATGACTGTTATACGTTATTGTTATCACGTGATTTGAAGCTGTTTGAAGAGAATTATCAAAAATATAATTCGGTAGATCCACAAAAAGGACCCTGATCAAAATCAAAATACCGTAGTTAGTTCCCCCGAAAAAAGTAATATATGATCAATATATAATGTCTCCAGTTTTATTTCTATCACGGACAGACAGACAAGCTTTGAATTATATATATATATATATATATATATATATACATATATAGATTGAAAATTTCAGGGTATTTAGAGTTGGAATATATCGATTGACTTGGAATAGGAAGGGAACCAAGGAAACGAAGAAGTGTTTGGTAGCAATTGCTCTTTGATGTGGATTGGAAAGCAATTGAGGAACTTTCACCTACAATTCTAATTAACTAATAATTCGACCCATATGAACTATTTTAATTTTAATTTCTATACAGGTCATAAACTAAATACATAAACTTCTTATATTCTCATAAACTTAATATTGCATTCCTAATTTTTTTTCGTGAAAATTAGGTTTTCAGTTAGCTAAAAAACAAATCATGGAGTCACAAATAATTTGGAAAACATAATAAAGACATACTAATCCCAGACTTTATAATCTCTGACTTTCCCTTTTCATGGATTTTCTTTAAATTAGAATCATCTTCTTGAATAAAGTAAATTAATTTCACCAGTTGGATATTATTAATTCAATCCTGAAGGTATTTGGTTTTTAATTAAATATCTATTAAAGCGGCAAAGTAAAGTAGTAATATAATATTAACGAAGCTAAAGATAAGAAAACTCATCATATTCATCATCATTTAAATATGATGATATGAACATAAATATGATTATGATAATAAACAAAAATCTAAGTTTAATTATTCAATATTATTTTGTGGAACTGATGAACATCTGAATAAAGTAACACATTACTTTGAAAAAAAGTTAGTAAAATTTGTAAATAGGAGTCAAATGAACAAATATAACTGTTTTTGTGGTTGGTGATATTCATTAATGAATAGTTCCAACACTTATTTCCAAAACGTTATCTATGTTAAGTTTAATTGAGACATTAAACTTTGTAGGATGGGGAATATTTTACCCCTTCCTTTACTCTCAACTAGAATGCGCAATAGATAGTGACGCAATCTAACCTGCTCTCCCCACCACGGATGTTATCATTCCATTTCTTATCTGGGTTGTGAGTTGTTGTCTCTCCAACTCTGTTATCGTCGTCTTCTAAAGACACATAATTACAGTTTTTTTCTTGTTCGGCAATTATTTTCGTTTTTAGGGTTGTTTATAATAAATTGTAGCAAGGACACGCTGCTTTTTTTTTTTTTATAAATAAATAAGTGCATCATTGTCAATGATATTTATTGTTTATGCAGAATTTAGAGTTAAAATTTGATTATGGAATTAAGAAATAGTGTCTACGAAAATTCTGAAAAGAATAATTTATTGGGAAATGTTGACGATTGCAGTCAGAATGGCATTGTACAACCATTACTTACAGGTGTGCTAATTTTGTTACCAAATGATTAAATATTTTCGTAAAAGAAAATTGCACCCATAAATAAAGAATAGTATCCTATATTTTTTTATCATTCAAGTTGTATGTTAAACAATAAAAATCATGTAATCCATTCGATATCATCAGAAAGTACAATAATTAATTATTTTCATTCAGAGGACTGAGACTTAAATAATTCATTCTTACTTAATTCGAACTATGAAGTAAGTGGTAAACTTATCGATGAGGTACAAGAATTAAATATTCTCTTTTAGAATGTATGATGTTATAGTCTGACTTAAGTTATGTTTTGTTTTTAAATATACAATTCCTCTAATGCATTTTTATTGAATTGTCCATCCAGTTTAAAGTTTCACTTACTTAGCCAATACTGTTTAACAATTCTAATTAAGCTATTTCGGTAATGAATTAAAGTTCAGAGTTATTTGATGTTTATACTACAGAAAAATACTCTCATAAATTATATAAACAACCGCAATTTTATTAAAAATGTCAATATTCTTTTGATAGAATTTAAGTGGGGTTTCAGAAATATAGATTTAAACTTACGAAAGTGATTTTATAATCATCCTAGTAGGCCGAAGATAAGTCATTTTTAATTTGTCATGGCTATTCTTCAATTTTTTACATCATAAAGTTAAGTTTATAATTATTAACTCTGGTTAATAAATTTATCAAGTAGTGTTCAGTAGTTATCAAGTTTACTCTAACGCAGAATGATGTGACCAACAGTTGTCTCTTAATTTTTGTTTTTTGTTAGAATTTTACAAAATAAACACTAGAAAAATATATTATCATATAAACTACTTTGAGAAATGTGAAGATTGTAGGCCACGTTGATGGGTTTTATAATATTTTTATCGAAACCAGATTTCTTTTAACATTTTCTTGAGTAATTGTAAACCAATGTATATTAAGTGGAGACTAATTCCCTTTTAACCACGTGTCTTTTACGATTAATCTTACTATGCATTAATAATTTATACCTGATGAAATTAAGAAATTATTAAACCTAAAGAAAAATAGAATGCGTACTAGATAAGTTCTAGCAAAAAATCATCACCTCTATTTCATGTTGCATTTTATTTTGATATTGTCAATATGAACTTTATAATTATGAAATTTAATATTTTCAGATTTATATCAGATCACCATGGCATATGCATACTGGAAGGCCGGAAGAGTGAATGATAGGGCAGTATTTGACCTTTTCTTTCGTGCTAATCCATTCGCAGGAGAATTTACTATATTTGCAGGTCTGGGTGAATGCTTGAAATATATTGAGAAATTTAATTTTTCTGATAGTGGTAAGTTTAATGTTTCAGTTGGAAATTTGCTTTCATTATTTAACATGTAACTTTATTTGTTTCTAAAGCAGTAATCAGTTGCTTTTACGTAAAGTTTTGTAAGTCTGTTATAATACTTTTGTAAGAATTTGACACATTTCTCTCCATGTTCATTATCCTCTTCAAAAACCAGTTCTTGAAATTCCTTCAATTGTGGTCTAGCGATTAGTTCTATTTTTCTACTTTTTCGTTCTATTGACGATTTAGCATAGCATTGGAAAGTACTAAGTAATCTTAAATTTGATATGTGTTTAGTCTAGTAGTTGGTGTATCGAAGATTTAGTGTTTAAATCGTTTCATGACGATAGATTTTTGATAGTGTAGATTGAACATTTTCCTCACGTCCCTCAGATAGTTCGTAAAGAAGTCGGTATTTAAGAAATGACAAATATTCTTAAAGAATGACTATCTTTTTATAAAAGAAAATACTATCTTACCTCGTGAATTTCTTTCCCTCATTTGTCCGTCTTTCAGAGTTAAACTGAGAGTTGCTCTTGTTTGAAACTAAAGAACTTTCAGTTTTACTCTGAAAAATGGTCGTAAACCTTAACTCATCGAGTGAGGGAAGGAATTGACGCGCTAAGATTGTTCTTTAATTAATACTAACCGCCTCTGTGGTGATAATCATAATAAAACACTTAAACGTTTTTACTTTCACTCGAGTTTACTTCATTGAACCTTTGTAAAATCAAACCGTTAACCTTTTGTTGACCGAGGGACATCTTTTGTCCCATAATTTCAATGAACTTTAAATACTATTGGAGTGACTTGAACAGTGAAATTTGTGTAAAAGCGCTCCATTCATCGCTGGCATTACACATATAAGACTAGTTTTGACAAGTGTGGTTTAATTTTATTATGTTTAGAATTATTTGAGGGATACAATATAAATATCTTTCTTATACCTCTAAAAATGTGAAAATAATTTAAATTATGTCATACGCTCCTTAGGATTCTGGCAAGGGTTGGTTGCTGTTGGTTGCCTTTATAATATGCATGCTCAATAGGAAAATGATATTCACTCTCCACCCCCTAAAATATCATAGAAAGGATAAGCGATGGTATTTAATGAAAATATATAAAACTCCGATTAAGTCGTATTGGTAGCTTTTATTTAACCATATTAATAAAAGTTAACTTCATTAAAATTGAACAAAAAAAAACTTAACTTCTTTAGTTGTGTGGTCAGTTATGTGATATTTACTTATACTTAGAAATCAAAGGAAAGTCTTCACATCAAGAAGAAAAAGGTTATACAAACGGTTCAAAAAAAATTATCTACGATTTTAAACACAACTATAAATCAGATATGTGTGTTTTTTATGAATATCGTGATAAAGAAATCAAAATGATATTTTCTTAATAACTTTTATTGATCCGGAAAAGATTATTAAAGACTTATTAGATTGAAAAATATTATTTTCTCAATTTTAAGATAAGTACTATCATAATTTCTTTCCATTTTGATACAGTGGCTGTTGAATATTTTTAAAAAAAAATATAGATTAATTTTACTTCACTGTGCTTTACTGTTTTCCTAAATTATTTTAAATGTGTAGTGTAAAAGTATTACAAATTGTTGATGTGGACAAACAGTTCTAGGAAATTTTATATATTTAAGGTTGTAAGAGTTTGCTTATAATAAAGTATTAAGAATATGTAAGATCCACCTACTTTAATTGTTGAATCAATTCTAGATGAAGATAAGAATTTAATAAGTAAATGATTATTAAATTATCAACTGGTAAGTCCATCGTGAAGTAAAATAAGTAAAAGTTACAAAGTGTTAAACACAATTGAATTAACATGGCTGTGCTTAGGGTTGAACTGATACACTTAAACGAAATGAGATACCCGTTGAAGAAGATTAGGTGAGTCTTCTTCTTGTAAATGAAATATATGAATAAATGATGGTTTCATCTTCATCATTCATGGCGCTATACCTCTTGAATACGTGTACACCAAGCATCTCTCTCCGGGGTTTGAGTCCCGCGCTATTGTAACCTCTGTCTTTCCTACTTCCCTGTTCTCTTCTACCACAATCCTTCTGGGGATCTCCACCTCTGTTATCTTCCCCGTGTGCCCTACCTACCGGACTCTTCCGAGCTTTATTAGTATTAGACCTTTGAAAAGCGAATAAATTTCTTTATTAGCCGTGATCCGAAAAAAACTGATGGACCAGAACAGGTACTGGGTCTTAAAATCGTAAGGAGTACCTTTCGTTTCAATGAGACAAGGGATCCAATCTCCTGCAATCATCATGGTTCACACTTCGGATCTGCATATCATTGCTGACCGGATGAACGTTCTGTAGTTTTGTTTCTATGGCTACTGAAGTGAATATACTTTTTATGTGCTTAAGCAAACGAAACAAGTCTCTGGAAGTGCTTAAGTTATAGCCATTGTGACTTGCTGGCTTAAGTCAATTCCTGCCGATTTGTTGGATTTTGAAAATGAAAGGGATGGAAATCCTACAGATGTCTTAGGTCAGTATGTCTGTGAGGTGGGTTCAGTAATCATAATCGGTGATAGTGTATATCAGCAAACACTTGACTTCAGGCCCACACATTTCCTCTTAGTTAAAAGAATTTACGTTATTATTTAAAAATTATATTCATAATAGCCATTATAAACATACTAATCAATTAACAGACTTCTTTAAACTATTGACTCACTGACGTTTGGAACAAGACTAAAAGACAAACAAGAAATGAACGAAGATCACAGGGACAGAATCAGTATAGAATTTTAGAAGAGTCAAAAGGTTGCTAGCTGCCTCAAAAATTACAGACACCTTTCTTGTCGTAGTTGCTGGCGATGTTTTCTACAACACAGTAGTGTTTAAAAAGGTTTTAAACCAACTCCTTCAACGTCTTTTAGGCATGAGTCGTCGGTGAAACTTAGAGTCATACCCTTGGGTGGATATAGATTATTAATATGTTCAAGGAAATAGGAATTAGTTCTTGTGGACATAATTCTTGTCAAGAGTTAGTAACCCCATACATACATTTAGAATGCCAGTAATAAATATTGACCATTGACCACTGAAGAATAAATTGAAATGGTAATTTAGTAGTTTTATTTTATGTCACCCTTATCAAACTCATTGTTTTATTGAATTTCTTTAATTATATTTAATGATTACTGCAGTTATATTTATTTTATTGTCATGTATTTTTATTAACTACTTGTATCCGTTACAGATAAATAAAATAAATATTAAATAAAAACCAATTAAAAAGATGCTAGCACACAGATAGACAAAGGAATCTCACTTCTAGATTTCGACCACGTCGTCATCAGGAGGCGAAGAGTCCCGCAGGAAGGTAGAGCAGCGAAGGTGAGTCATCGCTCTACCTTCCTTCGGGAATCTTCACCTCTTGATGCTGACGATGGTCGAAATCTAGAAGTGAGTTATTCCTTTGTCGATCCATGTGCTACCTTCTTTTTAATTGGTTTTTATTTTAAATTCCACTGGACTGTTTCACTTAATTACTTAAAATAAATATTATACATATACCATAGTTCTCAAACAGTCGACAATAGTACCCATTAAGCATATTGGATTTCATTAATCCCTTACAATTTATTATTTATTAATATAAATACCAATTACATTGGTTTTCTTTAGTTTTGTTATTTAAATATTGGTAAAACGTATTATTTAAATAAAAAGAATTCAATATTAGTACCAGATTGAACCTGTAAATTCTCATTTGAATGATATCTAGCTATCTGATAATCATTCATTCATTCAAATACTGTTATCATGAATCCTGTGAAAATATTTTTGAAAAAATCTTCAAAATCCCTGTTAAGCAACTTTATTTACTTACATTTAATATTGCTAAGCCTAATAATATAGCATATATTATTAAATAATTACTCGTTTGACTAACTTGTTTTTGTTGAAGGCATGTTTTCTTTGTTCACAATTATCATTGCTTTTTATAAAAAGCTAATGTTTGTAATAATTACTCTTTAGAATATAGTTTCAAAAATAAAACATTTTTAACAGTATAAATTTACCATCAGGTTGTTACTATATTTCTCTATATTTCTTATTTCAAATTATTATAGTACACAAGTCACACAGGTAGAATTTACTAGTTTTCCATTTTAGCATTATATTGCCTCTGTTAACGGTCTAAAATTTATGCAACTTTTATCATAAAATATTCATATTTGGACAGTATTACAATTTCATGTTTTAGAATGATCAGAAAAAAAAGAAAAATTAGTACCCATTTTGATATAAAGTACATTTCATCACAGTTCAATATAACCCAAAAACAACGTTTTTTCCACATTAATAACTATATATCTGTCAAATTTCATCGAGATTTATAAAACATATTGACTTGTAGCATGCTTATAAAATTTGGATACACATCCAAATACATCCAAAAGTCATACACAAATATCGAAAGTGTATTATAAAGGCCTCAAAACGTATAAGTGTATCAAAAATTCATACTAAATTTTTTTCATTGTCACTATACTTTACTTGCAGTTGAGTCAAAAAACATTGTGAAGAAAATATGATTGAACTATTTACTTTATTCTTTTCAGATATAAATTATCTTCGGAAAACTCTACCACCAACAACGGAGGATGCATTTTTTAAATTTTTGCAGAGTTTATCCACCGATTGCATTACTGTCAGTGCATTGGAGGAGGGTACAGTGACATTCCCAAGGTTATTTAACAGTTTTTTTTAAATGGTTTATTAACGAGTATTCTAAATGCGTGTCGACATACATGCTTTGTATTATTATTTGTCTTCTTGCTAGACGTTAGTTTTTATACTACTTAATTTAACGAATTCTCTGGAAACCATATTATGAAACAATTAAATGATACTAGAAATAATATATTGAAACAAATAAAATTGTATAAATGTTAATGAACTTTGCGGAGCCGTTTCCTTGGTTAAGTCCATGTGAAATGAGTACCAGTTGTATAATAGAACAATTTGTTCCTTATATACACAAAAGCCCGGATGATGATCAACTTTTGGTCGAAAGTTTATTGTTAAGTGGAGAAGAATCACAATAAACTCGTGATTGAATCATATATGTACATATATAAGCAATATTGAATTCAGACAGGTATGCCAGCAATCCTGAAGACTTCAATCAACCAGGTTAACTTGTTATTATATTTTTTTGTTTGGTTCATTTAGCTCTCTGATGATGTTGTAACGAAAGGCCTTAGAGCATTGTAATGAATATATATATGTTTATTGTGGTGTTTAATTCATATATTATACCAAGAGTTATTATTGATTATTAATTTTATATATATATATATATATATATATATATATATATATAAATTTGAGTGAGCTTCAGCTACTCAAAGGGACTACTTCTGCCTGATGACGACGAATGTCGAAATATCGTTGTGAGTCCTTTTAGTTTGTGTTTTTATCTGTTTTTCTCTTTCCTGTGGGAACTATATATATTTTTGGATAAAAAAGATGCAGAAATAGTTTTGGAATCTAAAATATCTAAATTATGTAAAACTTGATTTTACATAAACACGTGAAATAACAGTCAATGATCAAACCACAATATGAAAAGAGAAAAAAAAAAGATTAAGATCTTTCAACCACAACAAGCTGTCTTCGTTAGAGTCAAAACCCAACTGGTTTCTTTCAAGACTGCTTGTTGTGGTTGTAAGTCCTTTTTTTCCCATTTCATATTGTGGTGTGATCATATATATATATATATATATATATAAAGTAATTCACCAAAAGATTTATTCTTGACTTCCATTTTATTAACTAACAAGTTTTAACTATAACAAACAAATTAACCTTACATACTAATTATATACGACGTTTCGGTCAGCTCTGACCATCTTCAGGCACTAATAACAAGATGGTCAGAGCTGACCGAAACGTCGTATATAATTAGTATGTAAGGTTAATTTGTTTGTTATAGTTAAAACTTGTTAGTTAATAAAATGGAAGTCAAGAATAAATCTTTTGGTGAATTACTTTATATTTTACCAGAAAGGTGGAAATCCATAGTGAGAAAACTTGAAAAATTAACTCGGAAAAGAACAAAAGTTAAAATTGGCATAATTTTTAATAAAACATGTTTGATTGAAGGTCTGCTCCCAAAATACACAAATATATATATATATATATATAAATAAAGGAAGATAGAATTTAAATATATATAAATAAATATATATAAATAAATCAGTTGGGTTTTTGACTCTGACGAAGACCGCTTGTTACGGTTGAAAGATCTTAGTCTTGTTTTCCCATTTCTTATTGTGGTTTGATCATATATATATATACAAAATTGTCACAATAACACGTGATATAAATATTCAGGTAACTCACCACAAATGAATGAAGATAGTCGCTCTGAGGCCTTTCGTTTTCACGTCGTCAGAGAGCAAGTGAATACAAAATGCCAATCTTAATCTAACTATAAATCAAAATTCATAACCTGCCTACAACTTGTATTCACTTGCTCTCTGACGATGTGAAAACGAAAGGCCTCAGAGCGACTATCTTCATTCATTTCTGGTGAGTTACCTGAATATATATATATATATATATATATATCGTTGTCTGCCTGCGGAGCGACTCGTTTCTATCTTCCTGATGACGAGGACATCGAAATATAGTAGTGAATTTCTATTTCATTTCTAAGTGTTCTTTGTGTTAATATAGTTTATTTTCTAATTATACATTTTTTCTTTTCGTTATACATTTTTTAACGTGTCTTGCTTTTTTTAAAAAATATTTTTATCTAAGGTATTTTTTTAATTTAAAAGAGGTATTAATGTCACATTGACTTGACATTCATATCACTTCCAGCCTATAATGGTTAAATTTTTTCTCGTGTCGTGATTATAGAAAATTTGTGCATATTTCAAATTTCAAAGCTATTTCTGCATCTTTTTTATCCAAAAATAAATTGACTGAAATAATTTTACGATCTGAACTGTGTTGGCTGAGGAAGTGTGAAAAATATCCGTATACAATTCTAATGATACATCTAAATAAATATAAATTGTGGATACAGAATATATTTCATATTCAGGAACGCTTTCATTGATATGCTGTAATGATATCATTACTAGAGAAGAACATCCTGTTATTGATAATGAATAATGTTCAAATTCAATGCAGGGTAAAAGGTATAATAGCAGGCGTGCTTGACTCTGGTACCGGAGATCCCAAGATCGCTACTTGCTCTGATCTTAGATTTTTTTTTTCCAAATGGGGAATAAAAAAAATGTGTGTATATTTCTCTCAAGGAGAACTTATTACTGCCAGTCCGGAGAATGTATATAATGTACATGAGGAGTTGGATAAACTGAACAAAACAGTTCTCTACAAAATATCTACACAGAATTTCAATTTACTTTAAGTTACTACTCAGGTCATTGAAAACTAAAAAATGTGATTAGGAGTTAATGTTAAATAAAGCTACAAGCCAGTTAAAACCAACAATATTCGCTCTGTTTTTTTATCATATTTAGCATAGTTCCCGTTAGTTCCGGACATCCTGAGTTCATAGCTCACTCTGATCATAATTTTTTCTATGTAGAAGATGAAAGAATTTTATCTTGGTCGTCCCTTAGAGTGATCACTTTAGTAAGGTGTCACTTCTGAACCTGTGTGATATCAGGACTCATGATTGCTGATGTATATAAACTTGTTATAGCAAAATGTGAATATAGAATCAACCCATCAATATGTTTGTTTAGTAGCTATAAGGATGGCCCTTTTGGTCTCCCAATCTTCCACAATTACTCAATTGACAGAGATTTGAATTCTTATTATTTTTAATATGCGATCGTACAATACAAATGAATAATATAATATGCAATTTTAAATGTGAAACGGCACAAAAATTCTATTCACCTTGTAAATTTACATAAACCTTATCAGTTCTCGAACATTTCAATTTGAAAGACCCCTATTATTTAAGTATTCTTTCTGTAGTTTTCCTTTTTATTCAGCTTGTATATTGTTTAAGTAATTTTTTTTGGTTTTCAGAGTTCCACTCTTAAGGGTGGAAGGACCACTAATTGTGGCTCAACTGCTGGAAACAACTTTACTAACTCTTGTTAACTATGCCAGGTAATTTATTTCCGCATTTCCTTCATTTAGTTTATTTATTAATAAATTATTTTTATTAATGTAAAATAAGTGAATTCACTATTTTGTTTGCTTGTTGGTTTTGGAAGATGATTGTTTTCTGTACAATTTGTGATATTTGGAATTGTGTCATTTGTAGAAAAAATAATTCTTCTAAATAATGTAACAAATATCACAGTGTTGTTCTAAACAGCGTAAAAGAAATTATCTTAAGTAAAGAATGAATTAAAATCTACATTCTTTACTGAAAAATAGGTCAAGGAATATAACCACTTTATCATATTGCAGCATTTACTCGTATGTTTGCTAGTAAAATAATTGTTTAATGGATAAAAAGTCCGGTGTTATTACGTACTGGGAGATCACCTACAGCAGTTATATTGTTTCTTTAAATCACAAAAAACTTAACACTAGGTGAACTACAATAATAAAAGTTATAAAAATAACAAAGTTAATTAAAAGTGTTATATAGTTAAATATAGATTACAATTATGATATAAATAATAAATTATAATTCATTACTATTAAAAATGAGCAGTATTACCATAAGTATTAATTCCTAAAATAATATTCAGAGTCAACAGTTAATATTAGTATAGTTTGATCTTGATTCGTTTTTTTGGGGTATATTCCAGTTTTTTTTGAGAAGAACCTTAAACGTGTAATGGAATTGTTATTTTTTATTTACTTGAGCTAACTGCTATTCGAGAATGTGTAGATTTTTAGTTTCACGCATGAATAATCCAATGTTAGTTGGCAACATTGAACTACAAACCTTTCGAATTAGAAACAAGAACTCGAATTAGACTACAGCTGATTCACAAAGGATGTTTTTACGGAAATTCTCAATTTGTTTAAAAATTTAATCTTAACTATATCCTAAATATTGCTTATCTATTATTATTTCAAATAGTCCATTGTTTTAGAATTAATTTTCAAATTAATAAATTAACATTTTGAATTATGACATTGAATACGATGTCAGGTACTCGTTAAAGATCCGTACTCGAAATACACTTGAGTTAGGCAAAATTTTAGGACTCCCAATCTACAACCAATCTTCATTGTGTTGTATCATAAAAGACCCAATGTTCGGTATATGTGTGTAGTCTTGTGGGACATCCACTATAACCCTAAGGGTTGCTGACTACTACTAACATTATTCAGAAATTTTTTAACGCATATTTCTGTATAACTGAATCACTTTTAGACAGAATTTAACTATTGATAGAAAACATCAAAATAAATTAAAAACGACTTATTAATATTTTAGATTCTGATTTAAACTGACTGCTGGAGATAGTTCATTTAAAGATTAAAATCTTTTTTTCATCTCTGACAAGAGTCATTTCTCCTTCATCGCGGGATAGATTAAAATATCAATCTAAATAAAGATACCTTCCCGATATTTCTCATTATGTAGGGCAGCCAGAGATTGTACTACCTAAAGGACAGCATTTCGAAACAAAAATTGTAATTTATATTAATAGCCTTATGCAAGCAGGTATTGCACATTTAACACAGGTAAATATAGCTATATAATTGAAGAGTGATTTTAAAATACAAAAGATCAGTATGTTTTACGATTAAGGACCTAGATTTTAGAAGACATTCTTACACTATTTTGGAAAACCTATAGTGCACTATATTGTAAAAGATAGTGTTTCTTCTTCTGAGTTATGGAAACTGGTCTTGAGGCTTCACGGGAAATATCTTTATTCTATTAAATTTACTCTATATATTCGAATCACCGTTTGTGTTTTTTTTTTTTATAAATTTTCACATAACTTCGAACAACAATTTCTAATAGCTCGTTATGTTATATGTTACTTATTAAGTAAATTTTATAATACTTCTTATACCAAACAGAAATTTATTATCTATAAACTATTCGTTGTAAAGCATTGCTCGAGATGCTAAAGTTTTCTGTATACAAGAATTTTATATTACGAAATGGTATGCGTATTTTTTTCTGAATTACTCAGTCAAAATTCTGTGAAATTATCGCGCTCAGAAAACTAAGTGTTTAGTATAATTAAGTGTTACTGGCGTCTGCCATTTTCTACCTTTTTCAGGGAAATTTATTTTACATCTATAATTACATAATGTTCTCTTTGTATTGTATTTGCATTTGTACTGCTCAATCTACTTCATATACAAGTATTATTGGTTATGTTGGGTGTATTGAATGAATCAAATATATTTGGCTCTTATTTCATTCTGATTTTACCCTTGAGTTACATGTAAAATGCAACTCATTGCTCGAAAAAATCATGATAAAATCAGAAACCACTCAAGAAGGAGTTAATTTCAAATCTAGAGCTGGCGATATAGTTAGAATAATTATTGGACTTGTATGTTTAGCCCATGTCAACCATTGTAGAAAAGAGGGAATGAAACAAAAAAAAACTTTCGTCCATTTGTGTCGATCTCTCATAGAATATATGAGAGGTATTGCATACAGTTTTTACTGAAAATGTTATGATAATTTCTTCTTACAAATCTAATGCACTTTTTTTTTAAACCGATCCCTTAGCAGCTGATAACGTCAGTTGTTTAACGTTTTAACGTTAGCCGTTTTTTGTTTGATTGGTGATTCTACAGATTTTACATTGGCAGTCTTAAATTTTGCATCCTACAGGCTCGGGACCGACGGCTTAACGTCCTCTCCGAGGGACGACTTACTCAGATTTATTCACCTCCTGCGTGAATAAATCGAGGACCAGGTAGGGATCGAACCCCAGACTACCAGCCCTGAGGCGAGTACGCTAACCACTGAGTTAACTCAGCTAATCTGAGCTAAACCAGAGAGTGTATTGGTAAAATAGTTTATATTTTATAAAATACGTCTGTTCTCATTTAAATGGTTGTTATTTTTAAATGAATCTATTATATATTGGGTATAACATTATAAAAGAATAAGTTATTGATACTAAAATATCCTTGTTTTGATTGGTGGGAGTGAGTATTCACTTTCCGGCTATATATATTTTGTGTTTAATCCCTCTCCAACTGTAGTCCTGGCAAATTTTATATTAATGAGACTTATCCCAGTTTGAACCATTCGCATAAGCTCTGTACATTTATAATTCTATATATAAGCAAAATGAATCACATACTTTACTCGATTCAGTCAAGTTGTAAAAATCTCGAAAAAAGTTGTATTTCAGTAATATTTATTTTTTACTTTATTATTGATCAAAATTGAGATGTTTATGAAAACAAAGAAGTTGATATATTACTATACATAAATATATGAATTATTTGTTTCAGTTTGATGGCTACAAATGCAGCCAGGTATAGAATCGCAGCAGGGAAGCATGTTAAACTTCTTGAGTTTGGTTTAAGGAGGGCTCAGGGTCCTGATGGTGGGCTATCTGCATCCAAATATTCCTACATTGGTAATTTAAACATTTATTTTTTAAAATATAAATTAATTTTCAGAATATTTTCTCTTAGAGGAAACATTGATAATGCAGAGTGACCAAACATTTTTATAATCTCTATTTTTTTTGTAATTTTCTCTAAGTATTGAACGGAAAATTTTTTTTATAAATACTTTATTGTGTTTGAAAACATCAAATATAAATTTGACAGCCTTTTTAATTTATCTTAATTCTGAAACATGTATTCGAAACGACTTCCATTTCGAATCTGTTGAGTAATCTAGAGGACAGTAGTAAGTTGTCCATGTCTACTGACAAACCGACCTACTCCTTCTGCATGGATTTCTTGAGATCTGTGGGGGAATCTGGGGCTGCCTGCATACCAATGCAGAAGCTGCTGCTGACTTTAACACTATATGTTTGAGAGTAGACTTGCTACCATCATACGCCAATATATATTTTTGTTTTTTATGGTTTGTTTTTATCTTATATTGCTTATAATTTTTCACCTATTTATAGTTTTACCCAACCAGTACTGCTTATCTGAATTTCTGTTTATATCTTCTCCTAATTCTATACTTTAAGACCGGGTACGGTTGACAGCACTGGCGGTTGCTGGGTTGGTTACTTGCCGTTGCGTCTACAACGTGCTTGGTCTCCCATTCTCTTTTCTCCTGAAGACGGATTACCCGAAAATTTGAGTCTGTAAGTGTGTTTCCCTACTTTGTGTGTTGCTCTTTGTTAATCTCGAACTTATATATATATATATATATTCACTGTTTCGTTATTGAGGGCCAGGTCAAATAGAAGAAAATAAACTCCTTTCTAGGCCGACGTTTCGATGTATTTGTACATAATCTTCAGGCCTAAAATTAGAGTAAGACTATAATACATTTATCAAAACAATCTACAACTTAGAATTGTAGATTGTTTTGATAAATGTATTATAGTCTTACTCTAATTTTAGCCCTGAAGATGATGTACAAATACATCGAAACCTCGGCCTAGAAAGGAGTTTATTTTCTTTTATTTGACCTAGCCCTCAATAACGAAACAGTGAATAGAATAGAAGAGGTCAATAACAATTTTTGAGTTTATATATATATATACGAGTATATATCAAAGCCCTTTTAAATTCACGAGAAACTAGGTAGATCAACTCACCATATGTTTGGTTTTCAATGATTAATATTTCTTCCGACGTTTCGGTCGTCTTCGACCATCTTCAGGGAGTAAACGTATATGAAATATCTTAAAACCTATTGAATATATTGACCGTTTTATAAAATAGGTATATTATATAATCGGGATTCGGTCAATTTTCTAGGTTCAAAAATCAAACTCTCGTTGCAGACGTTTCGGTTTTATTTTAAAACCTTTTCCATAGCAGAAGTAAGAATTTTTTTGAGTCAGAAAAAAATTAAATTTGCATTATTTAAAGGGATTAACAATATTAACTGGTCAAAACCTTAGACTAGACAGTCTAGTAGTCTAGTACTAGTAGTTTAGTACGCGGCGGTTAATAGAAATACGGGAGCTTTTGGTTTAGAATTTCGCTGAAGAAGGCTCCTCCTCTGTCATTCGTCTGGTAGTGTATTCGTCTATCTTAAAGGAAAGATTATTCATTTTTTATTTGTATTAATAACTTATTTCTTTTTTGTTAGATTTCTAGTCATAAGAGTGTGTCACATTCAAATATACTGTACTGTCTGGTAGATATAATAGTTACGAGTTATTAAGGGGGTGGGATAGGAGCGTTTTAAAGGTTTGGAAGGATGAAATCTATTTCATTTATTTTAAATGGTCAATAATTGTTTTGAATACGTGTTTTTTTGGAATTTGAGGAACAGATCAAACTCGTATCTCAAGGCGCCACTGTGGTTCCGCTTCAATTTTACATTTGTTTTATAATAGTATAAAATGTAGGTTAAATATTTAACATTTAAAAAAAATATTTACATGAAATATTTGTTAAATTTATTCCTTTTTAGTTATGTTTAAATGATAATTGTAATTATAGCTTAAATCATATTTGTCTCTTTACTTGACTGCAAGTAGTCTAGTGTACTTAGTTGAGTGCAATACAATTCTTTAAGATTAATAATTTTGAAAAATTTAAAAAATATTTGATATAATTCACAATATAATAAAATTGTTATCCTTGTTATCCAGTTATAACATTTAAAAAAGTTTGATGTCTTTATTGATTGAATATTTGTTTTATTGATTGATTATATAAACGTTTATTAGCTTTTATTCAATTTTATTTATCTAGTTTGGATTGTATCCTTAAAATCCATATTGGTTTCAATTTTCATGAACCGATTTTATTCTAAATTATTTATATATCTAACAGTCTGCTCGAAGGCTTTATCCTATTAACTTATTAGTCCCTCCGAACGTAAAAGTTTGTAGTTTATATTATTCAGATATTCTTACATACTGCCTATGAAAAGTCGAAAAACTGGCTTGAAAACTTTGATTTTAACTTGGAAGACTGACTGAATTCCAATATTTTAGCCCAACTATATTGGAATACAGATGTATGGATGTACGGCCGGTACATCGTACATGTTGTAAACTGTACATGAAGTTTATCATTAGAGAATAAAGAAAAATAAAGCAACAACTCTCACAAACAGTCCCTAATTTCCGGTTTCACTGTCATTAGGAGAAGAAAGAGAGAGATACTGATGCTGAAATCGTAAATTAGAGACTGTAAGTGTTATTCCTGTCTTTATTTTTGTTTATTTTCTAATGTTAAACTATTGGTGTCTTTATTAGAAAGCTAGTTATACAAATTTTCAAATAAATTTCTCCCTTATACTTTTCTCATTGTACAAACTGAGATATAAATCTTGATAAAAATATGGACTGTGAAATGGAAACTGGATCAAATTTATCAGGACTCAGTCAGTTCTTCAGGCTCAGATCAGTTATGCAAACTGCATAACTTTTAAAATTTTCCCCTTCAATCTCACGCCAATCGCGAATAGTTCTTTTTATCTACAACTTTGCATGATTAATTGAACACCCTTTAATTAATTAATTCAAAACCTTTTCGATAGTTAGAATTATGAAATTTTGAAACAGAAAAACTTAAATTATTGCATTAACAAAACTGTGAAATTTTAAAAACATAATATCAGTATTTCTAAATTCAGAAAATAATTCACTAACAAAAACTGACACAGTTTAAACTTTTTTTTTAAATTTATATAGATGTATGTATTAGTTTGTTGAGGGTTTTATTTAAGTTATGTGATTATAAATAGTTGGAGTTAGGTCATGTGAGAGTTTTACGTACAATAATTTGTTTGAAACTTTAATCACGAAGAATTATTAGGCCAAAATAAGTTAATTGTCAAAATATATTCGAAACTGCAGGATTAGCGTGATTTCAGCTTGGAGTAGTGACAGAATAGAGTGGCAATTAGCTCTAGCGTTCGTTTGGAATCAAGTGACTGGTACAGGTTTGTTCTGAGATAGCAGGCTTAAAGCACGATATTGATTTCTAAGTCAGTGAACCTCGGTGCAAATCGTGTCAAGACACCAAGGACTCTGTTTGACTTCATCTCAAAGCTAAAAAGAGTTAGCAAACTGCATAACTTTTAAAATTTTCCCCTTCAATCTCACGCCAATCGCGAACAGTCCTTTTTATCTACAACTTTGCATGATTAATTGAACACCCTATGTGGGTCATCTTTCTTTTTGTTCGTTATGACTCATGAATGTTGCCTTTACTCTCTATATTCAATAATTAGAGCTTTTTATTTATTTATTTATTGAAGGTTATTATAGTACTGCGTCCTAAGAACTATTGTACTTTCCTTCTTCTATAGTACCCCAGTTAGCTTCAACGCCTCAATTAGGGCTTTTGTAATAAGTATTAGTTATTTGAATATATTACAAAAAAATATAAAAAATATTTATTCCATTAATATTTATTTGGTAATTATATATTTGTATTCTTTCAACTTTATTATAAGTATTTTTTTTCATTCATCATCTCTCACTTTGTTGGTTTACGCCTTTGATACTTTTACTCCAGATTATTTTGTTCGTCTAATCATTGCTGCCTTCTGTAATACCAATTAATATTGAATTAACTGATTTATTATATATAGTTAGAATTATATATAATTAATTGAGCTGTTATTATTTTTGTAAGTGGTATAAATCCACTTTATAAAAAAAATCATTTAACGGTTATTTTAGTAAGATATAGACATCTTCTCTTCAGTATTACTCATTTATAAAGTACCAGCCGTTTCTGTTAGTTCTGAGTGACTTTTACTCTGCTGGGTTGATTCTAAATCACGGATTCTAAAATTATTAACGTACGGGAGTCTATTGCGAGTAGGAATTTTTACTGAGTCCCTGAAAAATACTCGTTAATATGTTTCGATACCGTTAGTTTTCATCTTATGAACATAAAATTTTCCTTACTTCTGATAGTGAGGAAAATACGAGTATATTGCATCTTCACAACTTTAGAATTTATTTTACGACGCGTTTCGAACACTTAGTGTTTATCATCAGGTAGTCTGCCTTAGAAGGGATGGTCAGTGATTGAGGAGTTAACAGAAGACCTGAAGCGGATGTGACTGATGATGAAAACTAAATGTTCGAAACGCATCGTAAAATAACTTCCTTGTGGTGAAGATGTAATATATTTTCCTCACTGTCATGAATAAATACCACAAAATAACTGCTTACATAATTTGTCAGT
This sequence comes from Hermatobates lingyangjiaoensis, assembly GCA_026182355.1. Taxonomy (NCBI): domain Eukaryota; kingdom Metazoa; phylum Arthropoda; class Insecta; order Hemiptera; family Hermatobatidae; genus Hermatobates; species Hermatobates lingyangjiaoensis. Next base: position 603,322 of record JAPFBL010000290.1, on the reverse strand, counting down.
TCCTTACTCCTACTTGAACAAATCTAGAGTTTGATAGATTTGTTGGCTAGAAGTGATGTTAGTCCCGTAGCAGCATGCTCGCCTTTGAATTGGTAGATCCAGGGTTCAATACCCACTCTGGCCTACTGATTTATGCACTTTGGGGTATGTTGGTGGGGGGGGGGGGGGGCTATATATCTGAGCATGTCCCTTGCTCTTACTGCTCGTAATCTTACTGGTCGTAAGCAGTAGATTACGAGCCTGTACGATGTCCAGGTACTCGTTAAAGATCTCTACTCTAGATACACTTGAGTTAGGCAAAATTTAGGACTCTCAATGTAGTACAATCATTGTATAGTATCACCAAAGGGCTAATGCTCCGCCTATGTATGAGACTGCTCCTGCAGCCTAACCTAACCTAAATCGAGCTACTAACCTTGGGCTCTTCGGTAACAGTGAAAGTACCCAAAATCTTACAGTAAAGCTTTGAATGAATTACATAATAAATAATTTCAATTATAGATGACATTATTCATTTAAAATTCCAATATTAAGCGTCGAGGAATGTAGGGTGTCTTGGTTGGTATACGTATTTACCTAAATGTCCATTGGAGCATGGCTGTTTTACAAGAGGAAATACATCTTTCAAATGACATAAAAAGGTTAAGAAATTTCGAACAATTTGCTCGTTTAGACATAGGGAGGAATTCAGAATTCATTCTATAGGATTTATTGATTTCGAAAGCTCCTAATCCGTCTAATCATTGCTGCCTTCTGTAATACCAATTAATATTGAATTAACTGATTTATTATATATAGTTAGAATTATATATAATTAATTGAGCTGTTATTATTTTTGTAAGTGGTATAAATCCACTTTATAAAAAAAATCATTTAACGGTTATTTTAGTAAGATATAGACATCTTCTCTTCATATTTTTAATTATACATTTAATAGAGTACGTATTTTGCCATAAAGTAAAAGAAAAACGTTTTGCTATAAAATGTTACCGCAAAACTATTTTTTTTTTTGAAAGTGGATTAAGTCCATTCCTAATAGTTATAATTGAAACAACTTTCTTATTGCAATTATTATTGATTATTTGACTGCACTGTGCACTGTATTTACCATGAATACTTCACTAAACTAGTAGTAAAAGGCAGATAATTTCAAAATTATAAGTTTTTGTTTTTTGTTATCTTAACGAAGTTATTTTACATTATACACTTGTTTATTCATATCGCTTTTTTAATATAACTAATATTAACTCTTAATGAATTTGATTACTCGAGTATTTAAATGGCTTCATTATTACTTTTTACATTAAAAATCAATTTTAGTAAAGCTAATGTTCTATAAAAACATGTACTTCAATTTATTCTAGTTTTTATTTTTTGTAAAACGTTATTTTTAAAAATGGTATAAGCCCATTTTGAACTAAGGAAATCATTTATTTTTTTAAAAAAAAATTATTAATTATTATTTCATAATAAAATTTAAAAGGTGTATAGTATTAAAAACATCACTCGAATAGATTAACGTTTGCAAATATTTTTAAATTAAGTCAAATGCAAACCCTTAATTATCTCGATACTTAAGAAAATGAACTTATACCACTTTCAAAAATAACAGCTCAATTATTGTATTACACTTATAAATTTATTTAGTATAGTCAACGTAATTATAGTCAGCGAAGTGGCGGACGCAGGTAGGCTATTCTTTATGATCAACTTCTAATATTTCCGCCTACTTTGTTCAATTCGAAACATCCATGTGCCAGAAATTTTATTATTGTGTTCAGGTTGATATTGAAGACAATTATGATTATTGAATATGGGTTTATTATGAACTTTAACAAATCTTGAATCATTAACAATAGTTAGTTATCATTAGCTTTCTTTAGCTAATATATATATTTAAATTTAACTAATATATTAAATTAATTAATATATTAAATCTACAAATTTTATGTAATCTATAATTTACATTCTGCGTTGATTTCCTTTATCTGAAAAATATTAAGTGTAACGGAACTATACAAAATTTAAATTGTTTTAGTTATATGTGATTTATTATTACAGTTGTTTCTTGGGCAACACTTGGTAGATAAGATAGTTTAAATATATTAGTTTATTTGTATATTATCTACTTTATGAGCCTTATTATAATGTTTGACGCAGGTAGGTTATTCCTTATGACAAACTTCTAATTTTTCTACCCACTTTGTTCAACTCGAAACATCTAGGTAACTAAAGTTTTATTATTGTTTTCAGATTAATATTGAAGACAATTATTGTAATTTAATATGGGTTTGTTAGGCTGAAGTAAAAAGTGATGTGCTGCTTCCTGAATTTTATTGTCTTTATGCTAGATTTACTGTTTAATTTCAGGTGGTTTTGATGGAACTAGCAATGTCCTGGCAGGAAAGATGTTCCATATTCCTGTGCGAGGCACTCACGCTCATGCCTACATAACTTCATTCAGTGGTTTTCAAGATCTCCAGCCTAAATCCAAGGTATACCTTCTGTTAGTATTCAACTCTTAATGTTAAATATAATTTATTTTTATATAAAAAAAAATTGTATTGTTCCTTATTTTGGTGAATTATTCGATTGTTTTCATCATCAGTGTCCTTTTTTTTTCATCAGCAGAAAGATCTGATTGTAACGAATCAGAAGTAGCCAATAAGATGGTTTTATTTATTGAATTTATATCTTCAAATAACCAATGGTGTAACTTTTCATACTGGTTGTCTTGCTCATCGTTCAGGAAAGTTGTATCGCGGGTCTAAATATGTTGACATAATCAAGTTTTTGTTGTTAAAATATGTGGGAATCTGAAGCTGACATAGTTTTCATTCAAAGCTGATCTGCTTAATGAATTAACTAAAACTTCCTCCATAATAGGTAAGTATTCACTTATAAACATTCATTTGGCATAATAAATAAATGCAAATTATAATTACCCTTTGACGTTCCAACTTCCAATAGCTATAGCTTCAATAAGTAGATTATTGATAAGTCAGTAGTTATATGCTGAGTAAAAAGAATTGTAGTGACGACATTATGAGACCTTATCTCAATGATGGCACAGATGACACTAAGTGATATGTATCACCATAGATAAGAGAATAAGGAAAGGTGCACCACTCAAGGTTTCTAGAAATAATTATGTACCTAGCACTGCATCTACGTCTATTGTATCACAGCACAGGGAAATGTTATCGAGTAGGTAAATGCTTTCCACTTCCCTAATACCCAGTTTTCCACCCATACTCAAAGTTTATTCAAATTATTCAAGAAAATTGAGTAATACATATATGTATGCTTATCATAAAAACCT
>JAPFBL010000289.1:472500-515358 GCA_026182355.1 Hermatobates lingyangjiaoensis | reverse complement strand
GTAACATTAAAATAAACTGTGACCATAGAAAGAAACGAAAAGAAAAACTCACTTTTCAATATTTCGACCGCCATAACGGTTATTGATATTATTCAACTTTTTACCCTACAAAGTGTGGATTCATTTACTCTAATGTATAAGACGTAACGATAACTTGATATGGGTTTGGTCTAAGCATTGTACAGACAACACCTTTCTTTTACTTATATAGATATATGTTTTTGTTTCAGGATGAGTTTCTTCAACTCTCTCCAGCAGATGGTTAGCAGTGGAGTGGCGAATCTTTCACTAAGTCCAAAGAGATTCTCCTTTTCTAAGGAGTCAGGTGGAGAAGGTTCTCCAGCCGGCGGCAGCAGCAGGAAGTCTTGAAGTAGCTGGAGGCGGCTGCGGCGGTGTTGGAGGGGATACAGCTGCTGCTGCTGCTGCTGTTGCCGGCGGTAGATCAGCATCAGTGCCTGGTATGCCGCGAGTTACTCCACCTCCAGGAGCAACGCCTACTGCTCGTCGGCGGACTATCGACGCAGCGGCAGCTGCTTCAAGGAAAAACCAAGCTTGCTTTAGGCAGAGACAAGCTTTGGCTTTTTGTAGAAGGCGGTTATCTTGGCCTGAGGTTGACCAACATGCTACATCAGGGTAAGCTCGACAAACACTTTCTAATCCTACTAGACTACCCATATATATATATATATATAAATAGGAAATGTAGGAAAAACCAAGCTTGCTTTAGGCAGGGACAAGCTTTGGCTTTTTGTAGAAGGCGGTTATCTTGGCCTCAGGTTGACCAACAATGCTACATCAGGGTAAGCTCGACAAACACTTTCTAATCCTACTAGACTACCCATATATATATCACTCAAAATTAGAAAAAACGATCCAAATTGGACGCAAATAACTCAAATACAAGGAAAAGCAATACACAGAGAAAGACACACACTTACAAACTGAAATTTTTTGTTCATATATATATATATATATATAAAGATTTCACATAAACACGTGAAATAACAATCAATGATCAAACCTCATTTCAAATAAATGAGAAAACAAGACTAAGATCTTTCAACCGTAACAAGCGGTCTTCGTCAGAGTCAAAAACCCAACTGTTGAGTTTTTAACTCTGACGAAGACCGCTTGTTACAGTTGAAAGATCTTAGTCTGGTTTTCCATTTCTTATTGTGGTTTAATCATTTATATATATATATAACTTATATATATAAGTTTTATAGCCCTTGTGGACCGTTTCTTATATTAAATATATAATATATATATATATAAAATTAAAAGAAACGGTCCAGCGGACTTTTATAAATAAAATAAATTCAAAACGAAGGAAATTTACAGAAAGACACAGACATAACTCGCAGTCACCACCCTGCTTTCCTGCGGGACTCTTCGCTCTTTACACCTCCTGATGACGACGATGGTCGAAATATCGATGTGAGTTATGTCTGTGTCTTTCTGTGTGTTTCCTTCGTTTTGAATTTATTTTATTTATAATATATATATATATATTATATATTAGTGAAGGTTGGTAGTAATCCTTCTTGCAAACATGTTTCTAAAAATTTTATGCCTATTTAATGCTTGCTTACCTTTTTAGAGAGTTTCTCTAATGTCCTACGGGCTCTTCTGATTTCTCATATATAAATATCTATTTATACCATATACGATATATATATAGGTGTGTTTTCTAATCGGGATTCGGTCAATTTTCTAGGATAAAAAAATTTAACTCTCGTTGTCGTTTGGCAACGAGACCTATTCCAACATAAAAAACACCTATTCTATCAAACAGTCGATATATTATTGATTCTGTTATATATAGATTGATAAAATTATCGACCGTAGAATAGAAACAAAACTAAAGTTTATCGGGACTCGGTCAATTCTTCAGGTTGAAATTAAACTCTCATTGCCAACGTTTCGGTCTTTATTTAAAACCTTTTTCATAAGCACAAGTATAAATTCTGAAACAAAAAAACTAATTATTACATTATAAATTATTTTACAAACAAAAATATTCTGTGGATTTCAACAACTGTCTTGTTTGAGTGAACGTTGTCACGTAATTTAAATGTTCTGATTCCAGAAATGCTGTGGTTTTTTTCTCTTATCACATCTAGTTTTTCTGCTATAGTATACCTATTTTTGTTTGTTTAAGCAACATCGCTTAGGAGAGGGTGTAGCCATGCTTAATTTTTACTCCAAAAATCTACAAAGCAAGTAAAATAATGACTTTTACTTTTAGTTTGTGACGTCATCATCATTTAATATAGATCACAATAACAACCTACAATTGTAATTATGAGGCTAGTATGGATTTAGAAATACGCCTAATTTTAAGGTAAAATAAAAGGTATAAAATAGCAAATATTTCAATAAATTTACCATAAGAGAGAAAGAAATTAGTATGATTTTAGGAATCAGCACCCCTAAAGGAATTTATATCAGCTTAGAAACCATGAGCACCAAAACATGATGATGTTTTGATTGATGATGTACCATTGATGTTTTATACCATTATACCATTATTCATGATTTCAGCTTAGAAACCATGATCACCAAAACATGACGATGTTTTGATTGATGATGACCATTGATGTTTTATGCCATTATAGGATTGTTGATATACCATATATATGTAATTATACCATTCCAGCATTAATGGTATACCATTGATGACCAATATATGAAAATAATTAAATCTTTTATTGGGAAAATGATTATAACATAAATAGAATTTGTATTAATAAAAATTTAAATTAAATTTAATACATTTTATTATAAATTATAATTAATAATTTTAAATTTTATAATTATATTATAAAAAAAAATTTTTTATATAATATATATATATATAATATATATATTATAATTAAAAGAAACACTTTTTCTTCTTCCGGGTTTGGTCAGGGTAAATATATGGAATCACCTTTTTGCCAACGTTTCGTCTTTATTTTAAGACATCCTAGGGCTATAAACTAACAAAAAAAAAACAATAAACAATGGACATTTGTCATTTCTACTTTAGAAACATCATAAACAAATTGATGATGATGATGATTATGATGTTTCTAAAGTAGAAATGACAAATGTCCATTGTTTATTGTTTTTTTTTTTGTTAGTTTATAGCCCTGAGGATGTCTTAAAATAAAGACGAAACGTTGGCAAAAAGGTGATTCCATATATTTACCCTGACCAAACTCCGAGAAGAAGAAAAAGTGTTTGTTAATATTTTATGGTCAAGAAAACAGTACCGTATATAATTAAGTATATATATATATATATATAATATATATGCATGTTTTGTTGAACGACCTTTGTACTGTGGCATGAATCAATTTCATAGTCAACAAAGTCAACATAGTCAACAGTCAAAACAACAACAATTTCAAGAAGACTCACAATGCATCTGTCAGCAGGAGCCCCAAAAGAACATACCTTAAATGAACATAAAATCAAATTGACTCGAGAAATGCTGGTGAAAAACACAGAAGTTTTATACCATGAAAATGATCATAATAGACTACAAATTGCTGAAGCCCTTAAGATAATAGAACTGAAACCAAATATGAACAACCAAACCACAGGATTCAACAGGACGTTAAAACTATATTCTAAAACGACGCAAGAACACGAATCAAGATTGAAGGCCCAACAGATGGAACCTAGAGGCATTTCATGAAGTTAAGTGGTACACCTGATTATGACAGGTGGCTAAAACTGCTTCAAGCAAATGTTTATTTTGGTGATAGAATTATTTCTTGATGTTTTTGAAAATTATTGTGTTAATTTAAGAAATGTATAGTGTAATATAGTTGTAATTAGTAGGAATAAGTTTTTATAAATATGATTAACTCTGAAGATGGTCAAGGAGACCGAAACATGTCAGTTATAACGAATAAATCATTTGGAGAACTAGTGTATTTAATACCAGAAAGGTTTAAATCAAAGGTGAGAAAACTTGAAAGATCGACTATGAAATTGATTCATGCCACAGTACAAAGGTCGTTCAACAAAACATGCATAAAAGAAGGATTGCTCCCTAAATTTACAAATATATATATATATATAATATTATTTAATATTATATATATATATATATACCAATTAAAATATGCAGTGACACATAAACAGAAACACAACAAAGACTCACTTTTCAATATTTCGACCGTAATGGCGGTCGTCCTCAGGAGAAGAAGTGAATTGACGGAGGGACGACAGTCAACTCTGTCAACAAAGTGAGTCTTTGTTGTGTTTCTGTTTATGTGTCACTGCTTATTTTAATTGTTATTTGTCCTGCCGGACCGTTTTTCGTTTATCATGGTATATATATATATATATATATATATATATATATACCATACCATTGATTGGCGTACCATAACACCATTTATGATGGATAATATACCATTGGTGATTATATCATTATAGCGTTGGTTGCTGTATCATGATATTATTTACATGCATATTGTTAATACCACTGAGGTTAGTATTATTTATATTACAAATAGGTAAAACCGTCATACCTCGTAAGATGATCATGGAGTCGTTGGAGCCCTTTTGGACGTTGTCCATCTTTGATCGCAACAAACCTACTCAGGTATATACCTGATAGGTAGTATATATACAAACCAATGGTCAACTTTCTAACAGTGTAAAAACTAACAGTGAAGGTTAGTACGGTTTATTTCTAATATAAATCATATTATTGATCATATACCATTTTTGGTCATATCATTAATGCTTGATGATATACTATTGCTTTGTATACCATAATAGCATTTATGATTGATAATATACCATTGAAGATTACCGCAGTTTATACCACTCAATTTCATTTCTAATATAAATGATATTATTGATCATATACCATTTTAGGACATATCATTAATGCTAGATGATATACTATTGATTTGTATACCATAATAGCATTTATGATTGATAATATACCATTGAAGATTACCGCAGTTTATACCACTCAATTTCATTTCTAATATAAATGATATTATTGATCATATACCATTTTAGGTCATATCATTAATGCTTGATGATATACTATTCATTTGTATACCATAATAGCATTTATGATTGATAATATACCATTGAAGATTACCGCAGTTTATACCACTGAATTCCAATTAATGATTTTCATTAGTTATGTATTGATGTTTTACTTTCCTTTATTATTCCTCTCTTAATATAATAACAATTAAAATATAAATTGTTCATTTCATTCAGAAATCACATATGCTTGGTCAAACATCAAGTTGAATTAATCGTGAAAGCCCTTATTTGAATATTAATAAATTTTAATTTATACATACGCTTTGAAAGATGCGAGTGAAATAAACTTGATTATTTCGTTATATATATGTAACATAAGGGATATATATGACTTGTGTTTTAGAGTGAATGTTTGAAGAAGACATTGAATGAGTCTGCGGTTTCCCCTTTCTCTGAGAAACTCTATTATGCCTATATATATATATATATATTATATATATATAAAATATATGGTATAGAGAGAGACAGAGAGAGAGGTACGGCGAGGTGGTTTTGGTTTTAAACCAAAGTCATAACTAGTAACAAAGTAACTTGTTCTTTGAATACAGTCCTGTCCTCAGGCTATCCATCAGTCAGTTCATCCTACTATTCAAATTGTTCTGTATTTTATATTTCTTTGTATTCAGCCCACTTCGTTTTATAATAACATAATAGTAGATATTTCCAATAATGATAAGAAATATATTGATAATTTCTTATCTATCTATCTATATCTATATATATATATACTCAAAATAAACTGTGACACATAGACAGAAACATAACAAAGACTCACTTTTCAATATTTCGACCGTAATGGCGGTCGTCCTCAGGAGAAGAAGTGAATTGCTTGAGGGCCGACAGTCAACTAATATATATATACAGTGCAATGTACATAAAGAAACGTAGAAAAATTAAAAGCGCACATTTACAGTGTCTAATTTTCGGTTGAACCGTCTTCAGGGGAGATAAGTGAGGGAAACCAAGCGCACTGGTACAGAGACTGTTAGAGACTGTAACTGTGTGCTTTTAATTTCTCTACGTTTCTTTATGTACATTGAAGTGTATTTGTCCATTTCGGATCGTATTTTCATCGAAAAATGTATATATATATATATATATATATATATATATATATATCCAATTAAAAAGAAGATAGAACACAGATAGACACAGGAATAACTCACTTCTATATTTCGACCATCGTCGTCATCAGGAGGCGAAGAGTTCCGCAGGAAGGCAGAGTGGTGACTCACCATCCATATATATTTTCACTTCCATTCTATATATATATATATATATATATATATATATTTTTGATCAAAACCATATGTTTTGATGGTAATTATTACCTTCAGATCAGGGGAACGGCTATGGGCACGATCATGGCTTCTTCCTTTGCAAATCTTTTCATGGCGAAGCTGGAACAAGATTTCCTTGCCACTCGCAATCTCCTCCCCATCCTTTACGTACGATACATAGATGATATTTTTTTCCTGTGGCCCTTTGGTAAGCACGAGTTAGATCAGTTCCTTACGTCATTTAATTCCTTCTCTTCATCTATTTCCTTTACTCATCATGTGTCCAATAACCTTATTACATATTTGGATGTCAGCGTCACCTACAATGGGGGTCATCTTTCTACATCTGTCCATATCAAGCCTACTAACGCCCAGCAGTACCTTTATTTCAATAGTTACCATCCCTCCCAAGTAAAAAAAGCTATCCCCAGATCATTGTCCATACGCCTCCATAAAATTTGTAGCAGAATAAAAGATCGTTCCTTCCAAATAGATTTATTGAAACAGAAATTTTCTGACCGAGGATATCCTTCTAATTTCATTAACAACCGTATAGTCCCTGCAGACGTTCATCATAATTCAGGTCCTAGGAGGGATCGCAGTGACTCTAATTTCCTCATCACCACTTATTTTCCTGGTGCTCATAGATAGGCTGGGTGCAGTTGTCAGGGAGTTTTTCCCTATACTTTCTTCTTCCTCCTGTACTTCTTCAGTCTTTAGTGAGGCACCTTCCATTTCCTATCGCAAACCTGCTAATCCTCAATCTATCTTCTCTCACATCTCTTCTCCTAAGCCTCCAAAAACTGCTGGTGGTATGGTTCAATGTGGACGTCGTGGATGTCTTACTTGTCCTATCATCAATCCTGTTCCTTCCTTTACCTCCTTCCATAGTAAACGCACCTACCCTATCTCTCACAAGACCTCTTGTACCTCTGGTAACTGCGTTTACCGCTTGGATTGCACCCAGTGTGATTCTTTTTATGTGGGTTTGGCTTCCACCAAGCTAAGCCTGCGTATGAATAATCACAGGTCATCCGTTGGCAAACGCAGTGAACTTCCCGTTGCTACTCATGCCAGCTCTCACGGACTCAGTTTTAATGACTGTTTCCGTGTACAGGTCCTGAGGCAGATTGATCAGACTAATTCGAAAGTTACTCTGAGAGCTTCAGAAGAAGCACTTATTAGTCTTCTGGGCGGTAGATCTTTATGGATTTTTTTTTTAAGTTGTTATCAGTTTTTATTTTTTTTTAGTTAAATGTTTTCATTTTTTAATTTTTATTTGGCTTTTATCTCTTTATCTTCCCTGTCTACCTTTCCTCCGAAAGTTGGCTACACTGTTTGAGTGCTTCAGTTCGAACGCCAAGTCAGTCGTTATCAGCCTTTGGAGCGATTCACTTCTTTTCCTGAAGACGAGGACGTCGAAATATAGTAGTGAGTTCAGTGGTTTCCTTTCTATGTGTTCTTTTTTAAATTCTAGTTTATATATATATACAAAACTAAAGTTTATCGGTACTAGGTCAGTTCTTCAGCTTCAAATTAAAACTCTGATTCCCAACGTTTCGGTTTTTATTTAAAACATTTTTCATAGGCAGAACATTTGTAATGTAATACTTTCGAAATTATTTTTGTTTTGAAATTTATACTTTTGCTTATAAATTTAAATAAAAACTGAAACGTGTGCAATGAGAATTTAATTTGAACCTGAAGAACTGACTTAGTCCCGATAAACTTTTATTTTGCATATATATATATATATATATACTATTAATAATTAAGGCAGTGGCAGTAATATATGGATCACAAGTACTAAAGGTGATCCTAGAACAGATAGATAGAAATAAAGGAGTTCTCCTTTGGTAAAGAGTAACCTGGGTAAGTGCTTCAGAAGTGAAGGTTAGGTTAGGTTACAATGGCATCCACACGAGAGATCTATACAATGAATATTGAACATTGTGGAGTTCTGAATTTTGCCTAACTCAAGTGTATTTAGAGCAGTGGGTGGGGGATCTTTAACGAGTACCTGACATCGTACAGGCTAAGGGACCTGACGGCTTACGTCCTCTCTTATCAATAACGTCCTCATATTAATCAATTCCGACGTGAATAAATGTAGGACCAGAATGTGTATCGAACCTCGGATCTACCAATTCAGAGGCGAGCATGCAAACCACTAGGCTACCTTCCCCGTCCCACTTTCACAAGTAAAACTGATATCAAAAATTAAAATGACTATTTTTTTAATTCAATGACTATTAATTAATATTTTTATTAATTAAGTCATTGTCGCCGCCCTGTCTTCCTGCAGAACTCTTCGCTCTTCACACCTCCTGATGACGACGATGGTCGAAATATCGATGTAAGTTATGTCTGTGTCTTTCTGTGTGTTTCCTTCGTTTTGAATTTATTTTATTTAATATTTATATTTTTATTCCAATTTATAACCTTTTATTAGATTATAGACAATAATTTATATACTTTTTAAGTAACTTTTTTTATAATAAACTGTATGACAGTTGTTTGGCATTTAATATCTCATACTATATTTTTTTTTCAGTTCTAATGAAAAAGTAACCAATAGTAATTAATAGGGGAAAATGGTATAAATCTGAAGAATGAAGATCTTGTTCATCTGTGAAGAGTTTTTAATAGTTATGAAAATGAAAATTTGGATTTGAAGATGAAAGGAGATTGTAAAGAGAGATTGTGAGAGAAGCGCTCAGTCTGTCATACCAAACCTGACTTTGGTATTATATCTGTCTGTCTGTCATACAAACCTGACTTTGGTATTATATCTGTCTGTCTGTCATACCAAACCTGACTTTGGTATTATATCTGTCTGTCTGTCATACCAAACCTGACTTTGGTATTGTATCTGTCTGTCTGTCATACCAAACCTGACTTTGGTATTGTATCGTCTTGTTCCGAAAATAAGACACTGTCTTACTTTCTTTTTAGGTCAAAATCCGTGCTAGGGTTTATTCTCAGGGGAGGGGGCTTCAGTAGATTTACGTATTTTATTTTAATATTTATTTTTATACAGAAATATAAATTATTTTTCGATTACAGTCATGTTATCTTCTAGAACATCGACATAAATTATCAAAATTTTGAATTCCGTTCTGATTTTCCTCCAAATCTATTTCCAGTAGAATCATTCGTCTGAATTTCTCATATCTTGCAATATAGCTGTGGTTAAATTTAATACTTCTTGTCTAAGTAGCCTCCTTGAAACGAACTTTCGAGTTAAACAATGAATTATTTTGGAATATTTTTTTCCAAAGGATTCTCTGATATATTACAAACGGCTAGAGATACCTACTACATTCAACAGTCATTTTTTAACGAATTATATTTTTCACATTATCTTTAACTAGGGCCTATTTTCAGGGGAGGGCTTATTAAAACATATCCCGAAAATCAAATAGGACTTATTTTCGGGGGATGTCTTACTTTCGTCAAAAGACGGTATATTTAATATAGAACTTTACCCGGCTATACGTTCTACTGTTCTTCTCGGGATGACATAGTGTTGTTAACAATTTTGATCGAAGAAAGTGTTCTGTTGAGATTTATACATTTCTTAGCTTTTTTACACTTTTACGATGAGAAAACGATCTAAAACGGATAAATAAAGTTCATTATAGATAAAGAAATACAAATCAATTAAAAAACACATAATGAATATCTCTAAAGTTTCCTTTGAACCGTCATCAGGAGAGATAAGAAAGTGAAACCCACTGCAACCGTCTCTGTAATAGTGAGCTTGGTTTTTAATGTCTCCATGTTTCTTTATTCATATTGAACTATATATATATATATATATATAATATATATATATATATATATATATACGAGTTCGAGATTAACAAAGAGCAACACACAAAGTAGGGAAACACACTTACAGACTCAAATTTTCGGGTAATCCGTCTTCAGGAGAAAAGAGAATGGGAGACCAAGCACGTTGTAGGCGCAACGGCAAGTAACCAACCCGGCAACCGCCAGTGCTGTCAACCGTACCCGGTCTTAAAGTATAAAATTAGGAGAAGATATAAACAGAAGCTCAGATAAGCAGTACTGGTTGGGTAAAACTATAAGTAGGTGAAAAATTATAAACAATATAAGATGAAAACAAACTATAAGAAACAAAAATAATGATAGAGAAAAGAAGAAAAAATAAATAAATAAATAAAAATAAATACAATACAAAAAACTAGCATTGGTTGTTTTAGTAAATAAAAGATAGAGACTGAATAAAAGGGTAAGTATGGGAAACTAGTTAAGAATAAGAATTTAGAAAAATAAAATAAAATAAAATAAAATAGGATAAAACAAACTAGTAGTAAGTAAACAAACTAGTACCTATATATATATATATATAGGTGTATAATGTAATCGGGATTCGGTCAATTTTCCAGGATCAAAATCAAACTCTGCTAACGTTTCGGTTTTATTTAAACCCTTTTTCATAGGCATCTTCTCCATATACTCTTCTTATCTCCTCATAAAAACCCATAGTTGTATTTATATAAACCCAATAATATAACAAATTCAATAATATATCAACCATTGGATAGAATACGTGTATAATGTAATCGGGATTCGGTCAATTTTCCAGGATCAAAATTAAACTCTCAATGCCAACGTTTCGGTTTTATTTAAAACCTTTTTCATAGGCAGAAGTCAGAATTTTTGAATTAGAAAAATGATGAAATTTACATTATATAAAATGAAGTAATAATAGATAGTTAGTGAACTAACATCTTAACTGGTCAAAAACTTGGACCAGACTCTAGGTTGGTCTGGTCCAGAAGTCTGGTCCAAGTTTTTGACCAGTTAAGATGTTAGTTCACTAACTATCTATTGTAACTTCATTTTATATAATGTAAATTTCATCATTTTTCTAATTCAAAAATTCTGACTCTGACTATGAAAAAGGTTTTAAATAAAACAGAAACGTTGGCATTGAGCGTTTGATTTTACAACATCATCAGAGAGCTAAATGAAACAAACAAAACATATAATAACAAGTTAACCTGGTTGATTGAAGTTTTCAGGATTGCTGGCATCCCTGTTTGAATTTAATGTTTCTAGTTCTTAGTAATGTTCCAAGTAAGCAGATCAAGACTCCTTCAATTTTAGGAACATTAAATTCAGACAGGGATGCCAGCAATCCCGAAGACCCCGTCTCCAACCGTCTCTGTACCAGTGCGCTTGGTTTCCCTTCTTTATCTCTCCTGAAGACGGTTCAAACGAAAATTAGTAAGTTTGTGTTTTTAATTTCTCTATGTTTCTTTATGTACATTGAACTATATATATATATATATATTTGTAAAAGTTGGGAGCAGTCCTTCTTCAATACATGCTTTTAAAAACTGGATGTCTGTTTCCACTTGATTTAATTTTGTCTTATATTTTTCCAAAATACGAAATTTTTTCTTCAACTCAGAACTCAACTTAAAAATTAATTCACCATAATTTCTTGTTTTATTATTGAACATGTTTCGGTGTACGTTCACCATCTTCAGCAAAACACACGATTAATTACAATTACCTTAACAAATGAATCTAATAGTTAAATTACATTTCAAAAACAATGAGTGAACAAGTTAACTAAGGTTACACTGACAGGTTAGGGGTTGTCAGTGTTGGCATAACTAGCCCTAGGTTTCCAAACAAGCGCAACTGGTTGGCAAAATTACCTTTTTGATCGTTCATTCTAGGAGCTTTTTCTAGTATGAACAGCGCTTCTAATATCCTGAGTCTTCTTCCGTCCTTTTCTTTTGCTATAATTCTAGTATTATTCACCATAGTTTCCCTCGAAATTTTTGTTTTATGAATCTTTTGGAAGTGTTCTTTGGGGGCTCCTGAAACCAGATGCATCGTCAGCCTCCTAGAAAGGGTAGTAGTTGTTGATCCTATATATGAGTATTTTTGGAATTCACAGTTTCCCAGTGGACATTGAAACTCATATACTAGGTTCGTTTGTAATATAATATAATATAATAATATAAAGAAACAGCCGCTGAAACAAACGAACCTAGTATATGAGTTTCAATGTCCACTGGGAAACTGTGAATTCCAAAAATACTCATATATAGGATCAACAACTACTACCCTTTCTAGGAGGCTGACGATGCATCTGGTTTCAGGAGCCCCCAAAGAACACTTCCAAAAGATTCACAAAACAAAAATTTCGAGGGAAACTATGGTGAATAATACTAGAATTATAGCAAAAGAAAAGGACGGAAGAAGACTCAGGATATTAGAAGCGCTGTTCATACTAGAAAAAGCTCCTAGAATGAACGATCAAAAAGGTAATTTTGCCAACCAGTTGCGCTTGTTTGGAAACCTAGGGCTAGTTTTGCCAACATTGACAACCCCTAACCTGTCAGTGTAACCTTAGTTAACTTGTTCACTCATTGTTTTTGAAATGTAATTTAACTATTAGATTCATTTGTTAAGGTAATTGTAATTAATCGTGTGTTTTGCTGAAGATGGTGAACGTACACCGAAACATGTTCAATAATAAAACAAGAAATTATGGTGAATTAATTTTTAAGTTGAGTTCTGAGTTGAAGAAAAAATTTCGTATTTTGGAAAAATATAAGACAAAATTAAATCAAGTGGAAACAGACATCCAGTTTTTAAAAGCATATATATATATATATATATATATATATACACTTTAACACATAGAAAAGAACACAGAAAGACACTACATATATATATATATATACTTGAATTGTTCTTGACCTCTTCATACAATCCAAGTTTTTTTTTTTTGAAAGCTAACTCTTCGAATTAAACTACTTCTTATGCGAACGTTTATATGTATTTATACATCATCAACAGGGCTGCAAAACAGTATCAGGTTATAATATTTTCAACAAGTATATACAAATGTAATATGGACCCATGTGAGAAAGGTGGGAAAAAATGAGTAGAAAATGTGTACAAAACTCAAAATTAGTATTAATCAGTCATCAGGAGTAGACTAGAAGAGAGGACGAAGTGAGAGAGATCTCCCCACGTCGAAGAACGGAGCGCGAATCATTATATATATATATATATAATTAAAGCAATGAAACGAGAATAAAAAAGAAAAAACTAACACTCACGATTCTCGATAATAATTTCGTTTGTCTTTTCGTCTTCAGGAGATGCAATTATGGGGGGGGGGGGGGGGTAGAGAAAAAGGAACACACGAGTGGAGTTGTGAATAGAATAGACGTTAATATATGTATATATTACTTCGTTCGACAGGACCCTAATATTTTTTTGTTTGTTTGTTTACAGTGTTCAAGAGACTGATGGTTCGTTTTTCGAAAGCTATACAGCCTTGTCATGGAAATTAGAGAACAGACGACTAATGACTATCCAGGAGGCGGGAAGTGGAGTACCTCCCAGGAGTCCACAATCAGTTGGCATTAAAATTCCTCCAGAGCTCAGAGTACACCATAAAGAGGTAACACTCAACTATTATTTATATCATTTTATTGAAAATCAGTCCTATTTGTTTAAATTTAATAATATAATTATTAATTAAGGAATTTATTATAGAATAAATAATTGTATCATGTATCAGGATACATAATCTACAGTAAGAAATTTCTACGTAATATAGTAAGAAATCACAGTGGCATAGTAACCATTTTTTCCGCCTAAGGCAGTCGTAGCCCCCCCCCCCCCCCCCAAATCATCCACTGGTATCAGGGATCTGTCTAGATTTATTGTTCTCTCGAGATGGTTCGAGTGGACCAGGGACAGGGGAGAATAGCCCCAAATTCTTCTTTGTGGTATCACAAGGGTTAGGTTGCAAAAGCAGTCCCACAAGAGAACACACATAGATCCTTTGTGACATTTCACTATGAATAAGCTATATTGGTAGTCCTAAATTTTGTCCTAACTCAAGTATATTTAGAGTAGAGCGTCCTTTTGACAAGTAATTGACATGACGGTTTATCATCCTCTTCTCGTTTTTCCTCCCTATATACATTTTCTAGTCATCTCTGAATCCTTCCTTTACTTACCTATATCTCACCTTCCTATTAGGTTAGGTTTGGTTAGGTTAGGCTAGGTTAGGTTAGGTTAGGTTTGGTTTGGTTAGGCTAGGCTAGGTTAGGCTAGGCTAGGTTAGGCTAGGCTAGGCTAGGTTAGGCTAGGCTAGGTTAGGCTAGGCTAGGTTAGGTTAGGCTAGGCTAGGTTAGGCTAGGCTAGGTTAGGCTAGGCTAGGTTAGGCTAGGCTAGGTTAGGTTAGGTTAGGTTAGGCTTGGTAAATTTTGCCCTACTCAAGTATATTTAGACTATGTGATTTTTAACGAGTACCTGACATTGTACAGGCTTGGGACCGACGTTTTAGCCGTCCTTCTCCGAGGGACAATGTAATCAGATTTATTCAGTTCCCGCATGAATAAATCGTTTAACGTCCTTCGACATGTTCAGATTTATTCACCTCCCGCATGAATAAATCGAGGACCAGGTGGGGATCGAACCCCAGTCCTATCAGTTCAGAGGTGAGTACGTTAACCACTGAGATAACCTGACCCCCCAACTTCCTAATGACTCATTAGTTGTGTTATCCGTGATTGTGTGGTATTTGCTCATACTGGGGTTAATAATGTGCTCGCGTTTCGAACACTTAGTATTCATCATCAGGTAAAGTTCCAATGAGATGAGTGGAGTCGAATGTTCGATTCTGGTCGGTCCTCCACTCCTTCCATTAGATATTTACCTGACGATGAACACGAAGTGTTCGAAACGCCTATTTTGATTTAAAATAAACTTTAATTTGTATGGAGACTTTGGATTATTCATTTAGCCCAGTAACCATATTAACTGTTAACTATTGTTTTCCTCTTTTTTATTCATAAACTATAATTTTTGATGATCTCTTTCATTAAATATCGCATCAGTCTCTTAGAGACTACCATAACTTGTGATTTATAGCTTCTGCTATAGATCATAGAAGCCTGCCCCTCGTGAGGTCCTCCTTGGGCACTCCACAAGTAATAATATTATTGTTATTAATAATCAACTCTAGCTGTTTTAAGAGACAATTATTTGAAATCTTTGAATATGTGTGTCATTACTGACACACTTGTCATCACTGTGTTAAAACACTAGTCATCATTATTAACATTTAGCAGCTATATTGACAGTCAAAGAGTTGAGTCATTCAAACTCATCAAGTCATTTGAATACCCCCCCTGAGAGAGTTAAACATAAATGTTTACTCACTGCTTCGACTTCAAAGGTCGATATGAACCACACCAAGAGGCTTTGAGTTAGCCAAGTGGAACTAACCAGCTCAATACACCACCTTGCTTGCATATATGTCTCCTGTCTATCTATGCCTTGGTAAAGCATTCCTTTAATCAAATTTCACTTCAACACCTCCATTAACATATTATTCATTTCGAATAAATTTAGATTTTTCCTTGTCTAAATACTAATTTTAAGTTGACGCTATATCCAGCATTGCTGTTTTCACTTCTAGGCGTTTATTTATGATTTATATCTCTATATATATAAAAATGAATGTATGTCTGTTTGTTTGTACTCGATAGATTCAAAAACCATACATCCAATCGCCGTGAAAATTTACGAAATTATTAGGTATATTCCCGGGAAGGTTTATGTAAAGTTTTTTAAAAATCAGAGTTGTGGTTCAGTTAATATCCCAAAAATATTATAATAGATAAGGTTTGCTGTATAACCTGTTTGTTTACATTTTGACTTTAATTGGTAATGGCGGCCGCAGGTAGGTTATTCTTTATGATAATATTTCCACATGCTTTGTTCAATTAAAAACAACCAGGTACCAGAAATTTTATTATTGTTTTCAGATTGATATTAAAGACAATTATTGTATTTTTATATGGGTTTCTTATTAACTTTAACAAAGCTTTAGTTATTATCAATAGTTTACAATTAACTTTTCATATCTAATTGGTTTAATTTGCTTTAAGCATTAAAGAAAGTTATGCGTTAAATAATAACTTATTAACTTTAACTATGCATGATAGTATTACGAATAATAATGGTAGTATTTGAACCATTAATTGTAATCTTAAAAGAATAGTTAAAGTATTTTGTTTAAGTTTAATGGATGTAAGGCTTCTTTATTTATTCCTGATTGATTAATTCGTTTGTTTAAAATATTTAATTATTAGTAATTAGTATCCGGTCCTACTCCATATAGGCAAAATGATAAGTAATAATGATATATTATATATATCGATGATATCTAACTAGAAGACGTTTATGAATGTCTAAATCAGTAAAACTTATAAGGGAATATATACAGCATCAAAAATTGATGAAGAAATATTCAAATCAAAGTGTACATATATAAAACTTAATCACTGTATGTATTTGTCTGTATAAATACAGTTCTTAACATAATAACTCTTATCATTACATAGTGAAAAATATATTTAGAATTTAACATTTGGAATTCAATTCAAATTCTTCATAAACAAATAATATTTCATCAAAATATTGTTATTCAAACTTTTAAGAGGCAATTTTGTTTACTGATATAATTTTAATTAAATATTTAAAACAGTGTGAAGTCTTCAAATTGAAATTATTGAATGAAATGTAATGTGATATGGTTTAGCCTCTTCAACTAACTGGTTCCTAATTGAAACGATTTGGGGGTTTAAAATTCGTATAATTAATTTAACAGATAAGACATATCACATTTAATGAGCTTAGACTTCTTTCAACATTTCTTGATGTATTGTTCAGCAAAAAAATATTCTTTTTATTATTTGTTTAATCTAATCTATCAACTATCAATTGTATTAGACAATGTGTTCAATTTATAATCAGTGTTAGATTATATCTTTTTTGCGTAATCTATAATTTTAATTCTGTATTAATTTCGTTTATCTCAAAAAAGTGAAGTGTATCGGAACTATAGAAAATTTAAATTGTTTTCGTTATATGTAATTTATTATTAGAGTTGGAATAAAATTGTTTCCCGGGTAAAGCTGGGTAGATCAGCTAGTATATATATATATATTTATATATTATATATATAATATATATATAATATATATATATATTATATTTGTATAGGTTGGCAGCAGATCTTCATCCAAGCATACATTGTTGAAAAGCAGAGCAGATTCTGCATTCACGACTTTTTTAAGTAGCTGTTCAAAATTCTGAATGAGGTGATAAAATATACCTCATATTTTATTCTGCCTGAGGATAACCAACGAGGTCGAAAGCTTGTGTTTAAAATGTAGTGAATAAAAATTTTAGTAGTTATTGGCTATGTTTTTTGCCTGAAACTGTCGCTGGGAAATATGCTATTTGTATTGCCTTTGCAATATAAAAGGAAAAAAGAAAAGCTACTTAAAAAAGTTGTGAATGCAGAATCTGCTCTGCTTTTCAACAATATATATATATATATATTCACTTGATAAACGGAAACGCGATCCAAACTGGACACAATAACAGTTCAAAATTGAAGATAGGTAGCACACAAAATAAAGAAACACACTTACAAACTCAAATTTTCGGGCAATCCATCTTCAGGAGAAAAGAGAAAGGGAGACACCAAGCATGTTGTAGATGCAACGACTAGTAACCTCTTTTCTCTTGAAGACAAATTGCCCGAAAATTTGAGTTTGTAAGTGTTGTTCTTTACTTTGTGTACTACCTATCTTCAATTTTGAACTGTTTATATATATATATATATAATATATATTTAACGATAAACAGATTTCACATAAACACGTAAAATAACAATCAATGATCAAACCACAATAAGGAAATGGGAAAACAAGACTAAGATAAGGCGAAGACCGCTTGTTAGGGTTGAAAGATCTTGTTCTTGTTTTCCCATTTTCTTATTGTGGTTTGATCATTGATAAATATATATATATATATTTATGAACTATATTGACACAAAGAACACACAGAAATTAAAAAAAATTGCTTATTTGTTAAATGCTTGTTTTTTAGTGTACTTTTGTTAGTTTTATAACGTAAAATAGGAAATTATATACGGGTTTTGGGCCTAATTAATTTTTTTTTCATTAATTCTTATGGTAATTATATGTTCGTGATACGAATTTTTTAAGATACGACGGGGGTTCTGGAACCAATTAAATTCGTATCTCGAGGTACTACTGTATAGTATAATACACCCTAGTCTGTTAACACCGCGGCCTTCTGAAACAAAAAACATTACACTAGTCAAGACATTTTTTTGGTGCCAAAGATTTCTAACGAGCTTTAGATTAATATAAAGGGTGCTGATTCCAAAAAATATATGCATATAAGAGCTGTAGGAACATCGGAGTGAATTAATTAAAATTGAATACAATATCTGGCACTATTGAGTGAGAACATGGGAATAGTATTAAAATGGCTTAATTAATCCTTAACTTTAAATAACATACAGAAACATGTTGTAATTTGTAAATAACATAGATTCTTAATTAGCTGCTCTGCTGGGGTGGTTATTCACTGGGTGAGACTAAGCAAGGACTGAGGGTGTCAGAGAGTGTTTTTAGGGAGGGAGGGGGAGTCAATTTTCCCCAATATGAAGAAATACCACACTATAACAGATTTAACAATTAATCAATTAATAAATTTGTTTTTGATTTGAGAGGTATAGTGGAGAAACTATAAAATATTAATTTGTAAAAGATGATTTTGAATTTACCTGTTTCGTTGAAATTGAAAAAAAAAAAACTGAATTGGTTACACTGGACCCTCGAATATCTGTACTAAATACCTTGATAGGTTTGGAACGAGAAAAGTCCAGAAATTGGTAAGTGTTATTTACCTTGTTGACTTAAATCATAATCACAATCAACGAATACAGGTGGATACAGTTCATGATTATCATACGTACATTAAAATATGTAATAATAATATTGTTTATGCGTAACAAAGGTATAATTTGTTTAAGGTAACGAAATTGGAGTTGTCTAAGCTACTCGGTCTCATTCTGCCCTCTTTGTGAATTACTATGAATACCCAGATGGTAATTTATACTATTTGGAAGAAAAATAAAGTACGGGAACTTGAAAGTACTGTTATTGGAAGTAGGGAAACTCGAGGGTCTAATTGGAGTAGTCTAAGCTACTCGGTCTCATTCTGCCCTCTTTGTGAATTACTATGAATAACCAGATGGTAATTTATACTATTTGGAAGAAAAATAAAGTACGGGAACTTGAAAGTACTGTTATTGGAAGTAGGGAAACTCGAGGGTCTAATTGGAGTAGTCTAAGCTACTCGGTCTCATTCTGCCCTCTTTGTGAATTACTATGAATACCCAGATGGTAATTTATACTATTTGGAAGAAAAATAAAGTACGGGAACTTGAAAGTACTGTTATTGGAAGTAGGGAAACTCGAGGGTCTAATTGGAATAGTCTAAGCTACTCGGTCTCACTCTGCCCTCTTTGTGAATTACTATGAATACCCAGATGGTAATTTATACTATTTGGAAGAAAAATAAAGTACGGGAACTTGAAAGTACCGTTATTTGAAGTACGGAAACTCGAGGGTCGAGTATATGAATGGTCTGGAGTGGCCTACACTCAACTTTACTATAAGTAAACCTAATATCAAACTTCCTTGGTGTATAATATACTAGCAGACGTGTCCGTCTTTGACGGGTATTTTTATAAATATTCAGAGATGATAGGTGGTTTTTTTTTAAAAATATTATTAGAAAAATTATAGAATAGGAAAAAATATATTTATTTTGTGCAAGTTTGTGCATAGTATTGTGTATACAATAGTATATAGTATATACGAAAGTATAGTATATAGTATATACGAAATCAATAGTATATAGTATTGTGCAAGTACTATAGCACAGTGTTACGTAAATGCCTCTATATATACCACATTAGCTGCCTGTCCTACAGGTTCATAGAAGAACAGAGTTGAAACCTCTGACTCTTTGACTCACTTCGATTCCTGCCGTAAATAAACTTTCCCCTTGAGACTTATTAGCTAATATTTTACAAAAATTCAAATTTGATACGTGGTATTCTAAAATATTATGAGGGAATTATAGAATAGTAGAAAATATCACTATTAGTACAGTCCATAACTGTCGTTAGATCTGTGGAGTTACTTTGAAGTTTTACAGTTTAGGTATTCAACTCAAAGTTGATTTTATTCTAGGCATACTTTTTATTTAGTTCGCGGGTAGTTGGGGGCATACTTTTTTAGAATGACGAAATTAAAATCAACTATCAATACCTACTTGCTACAGTATCAAGAACCTAAAACTACCTGTATATCTATACGGGTTTTGCCTTTACGTTGCTTAGAAATGATTCATTTCGGGTTATCTTTACGTTTTATATATTAGAGACACCGAATCCATCCTTAGAAAAATGTCTGTCTGTTTTGATTATTTTTATTTTAAAAGTATACATGTATTTTTGGATGTCTTATACTGCAGCTAGTATTGTTAGTTGTTATACCTGTGTAGCTAGCCAAATACAGTTTAAAAGTCCATAACTACGTTTTTACGTTCAATTTCCAATCCATTCAAATCTTAGCTTTTAAGATTTGTGACAAATCACAACTTGTGACAAAATTTTCTTGAAAAATAAATAGAAAGAAATTTTTCTAAGAGTGGATACCTTTTCTTTGACGTATAAAACGTAAAGAAAACTTGAATTGAGTCAGTTGTAAGTAATATATAGGGAAAACCTTTCTTTTATTTATATAGATTTCATTTGAATATCTAATTTACTTACACTGATTATGAATTACCTACAAGCGTTTTAACATATCACAAAGTTTGGAGCTTAATAGAGAATTAATACCGTTGACTGCATACTGATCAAGTTAGCATGTGCTTTATTAAATTCAAATATTTAGTTTCATTATACTAATTGTTCAAAAGCATTTTAACATATTTACTTATTGTTAAGTTTATCATAAATACATCGTTTTGTTTAAATACGCAGTTAAAAAAATAGTCGTTTTATAATAAATTTTGAATTTGAAATTAACATATGAAAAGTATAATTTAGATGGCATTGATTCTTGTTCGAAGCTCAGTCATTCTAATTATCCGCCATTATATTCCAGTGAAATGATACGCATGTAACTTGACCTCTTTCAATTAATTTAATAATATGAAACATCATTCCAGGAAATACTTATTTTCCTTGAATTACAAGCTGAAAAAAAAGGAGTAAGTACTCATTAATATTTCGCTTTTTATTTTCATATTTTTAATAAGCTTTAAATTATTTTAATATTAATAACCTATAAGAATAATTACTGAATAAGTATTTTTGATAATTACGGTGACTCAGGAGTTTAAATTAGCTTCCTCTTTGATCCTTTTCAATTATAAAATAATTACTTATTCATTGAATATAATAGAAGCTTTATAAAACATGATTTGCATTATTTATAAGCATAATTAGGTTTAATATAGTACTTATTCATTATAAAGTATTTTTATAGGAATTAGACTTATTTCAATTAAAAATGTGTTATTTATTAATAACTTTTTTGTTTTTAACGTTAATTTATTTAAATACAAGTACTATAGTACTGTACTATAGAGTTTAGTAAAGATGTACAAGAACGATTCATCATAATAATGAAAGATTATTATGATGTGTTTAACTGGCTTCATAGGAATTCAAAGTAAAAAATCTAGTATTTATTAAAAGCAATGTTTATATACTTTATATAAATGCTGTTTCGAACATTTTATGTTTATTCTTAGGTTACATCTGGCATGTAAGAACGAGTAAGTGGGATGTACATTCGACCCTCGTGTTTCTAAATTTCAAAAAAACCGTACTTTCAGGTTTTCTTATTGTTTTCTTTCTTCTGAATAGCATAAGTTATCAACAGGGTATTTGGTAATTCATATTGATGGCAGAGTAAGACCGAGTAGCCTTGGTTACTCAAATTTAGTTAACTTGTAAGCAAACTATACCTTTATTATGCATAAACAATATTATTATTACGTATTTTATTGTATTTTAAACATAAGCTAACTATACTCACCTGTATATCATTATTGTGATTGTGATTTAAAGTAAGGTGAGACAGAGAATAACCTACCTATTCTCCCTTTTCTTATGACTACGCTGCTCAAGTTTCGTTATTTAACCTTTATTATGCATAAACAACGTTATTATTTCGTATTTTAATGTATATCGACCAATAACTGTATCCACCTGTATTTTATGATTGTAATTGTGATTTAAAGCAAGGTAAGACAGAGAATAACCTACCTATTCTCCCTTTTCTTATGACTACGCTGCTCAAGTTTCGTTATTTAACCTTTATTATGCATAAACAACGTTATTATTTCGTATTTTAATGTATATCGACCAATAACTGTATCCACCTGTATTTTATGATTGTAATTGTGATTTAAAGCAAGGTGAGACAGAGAATAACCTACCTATTCTCCCTTATCTTATAACTATGCTGCTCAAGTTTCGTTATTTAACATTTATTATACATAAACAACGTTATTATTTCGTATTTTAATGTATATCGAACAATAACTGTATCCACCTGTATTTTATGATTGTGATTTAATGCAAGGTGAGACAGAGAATAACCTACCTATTCTCCCTTATCTTATAACTATGCTGCTCAAGTTTCGTTATTTAACATTTATTATGCATAAACAACGTTATTATTTCGTATTTTAATGTATATCGAACAATAACTGTATCCACCAGTATTTGATGATTGTGATTTAATGCAAGGTGAGACAGAGAATAACCTACCTATTCTCCCTTATCTTATAACTATGCTGCTCAAGTTTCGTTATTTAACCTTTATTATGCATAAACAACGTCATTATTTCGTATTTTAATGTATATCGACCAATAACTGTATCCACCTGTATTTTATGATTGTAATTGTGATTTAATGCAAGGTGAGAGAGAGAATAACCTTACAATTCTACAGGTTGGCAGCCTACAGTAAAACCTTTATTTTGTTTACTAATATATAAACTACTATTATAATTAATTATAAACTACCACTATTATAATTACTAATTACTATAAATTATAATTACTAATATAAACCACTGTTTATATAAAATAAATGTATATGGTGTTAAAGTAAAGGAAAGTAAGGTAGCCTAACCTTACTTAACTGTGTTGAGGTTAGGTTATACATCCTATGGTACGCCTTGGCCTGCCGTCAACAGTTAGGGTAGGCTATTATTGTTCATTATCACGTTTATTATGTATTAATAATAGTGTTTATTCTAATTAAATGTGTAGTGTGCTAAAGTAAATATAATTGAGATAGCCTGGCCTTTCTAGAAAGTTTTAGTGAGGTTATGTATATGGTACGTCTTGGTATTCTGTTAACCACTTAGCCTACCCTACCCACCATTAGGCTACCACTTACCAGTATTACCAATTTCCACAGTTTTCTGTTTCCGGACCTGTCTAGGTCTCTATTAATAGGGAAATTCGAAGGTCGAATATAGTTGAATATTAAAAAACTCTGTCTTTGTCCGTTTTAGTCAAAATCTGGCGAAAAAGAGTTGCTATAGTTCCTTCTCCATTACTTTTATGTTAGCTTCTCAGTTTTTACTTTGTTTGTTCTCTGATGACATACGTTGAAAGGGGTCAGAGTATTTATTTCTATTGTTTTCCTTTTTGCATTGTGGTTTAAACTTCATATATAATATATATATATATATATATATATATATATATATATATATTCTATGTTTTGTTATTGAGGGCTAGGTCAAATAAAAGAAAATAAACTCATTCCTAGGTCAACGTTTCGATGTATTTGTACATCATCTTTTTTCGTACTTATAACCAATTAATTCTCATGTAACTTAAATAACCATTAGCACACTTTCCAAGGTAAAACTAATTTCGTTTTGTCTGATACTTTGAAATAGATGTGTACTTAACAACTCTGATTATAAAATAACTTTTTGTATGTATGTGTTGGTCTCAAAAATTTGTGTTTGTCCTTTATGTGAGTTGTAGATTGTTTTGGTAAATGTATTATAGTTCTTACTCTAATTTTAGCCATGAAGATGATGTACAAATACATCGAAACTTTGGCCTAGGAAGGAGTTTATTTTCTTTTATTTGACCTAGCCCTCAATAACGAAACATACAATATATATAAAAAGACACTAACACAATTTTTCATCTATTAACAATGTTTAACTTAACACACCCGAATAAATACTATTTAAATTTGAAATATCACTGCTATAATTAATGGATGACTGGTCCTTTCTAATATATAACATTTCCAGAGTTTTCCTTCTCTGTTCAACCATTTCTTTGGCTATTATTTTTATTTCATCAAAATCAAAATTATGGCCTTCATTAATACTGTGTGCTGCTAATGCAGTGGCATTAATTTTCTTTTTTTCTTATAGAATAACTCTGCTGGTAACTCCTTTCCTTTATTTCTTATATTTCCTCTGTTTTTGTAGGCCTATGAAAAAGGTTTGAAATAAAGACCGAAACGTTGGCAATGAGAGTTTAATTTGAACCTGAAGAACTGACCGAGTCCCGATAAATTTTAGTTTTGTATATATATATATATAAAATGAGTCGCCGCTCTGCCTTCCGAAGAGTTGGGACTCTTCGCCTCCTGATGAAGACGATGGTCGAAATATAGAAGTGAATTCTTCCTGTGTCTATCTATGTGCTATCTTCTTTTTAATTGGTTTATATATATATAACAGTTCAAAAATAATGATTGAGAAAAAAAAAATAAATAAATCCAAAAATTTATTTAGTTGTATTAGTAAATAAAAGGTAGAGACTAAATAATAGTTCTTATTTTCAAATAGTTTCCTATATTTACCTTTTTATTTAGTCTCTAACTTTTATTTACTAATACAACTAAATAAATTTTTGGATATATTAAATTTTCTTTTCTCTATCATTATTTTTGATTGATATAATTTGTTTTTATTTTAAATTTTTATAATTTTTTATCTAATTTATATTTTATCTAACTAGTACTACTTATCTGAATTTCTGTTTATTTCTTCTCTTAATTCTATACTTTAAGACCGGGTACGGGGAGCATTACTGGTGGTTGTCTGGTCGGTTACTTGCCGTTGCGTCTACCCCTTTCTTTTTTCTCCTGAAGATGGATTACTCGAAAATTTGAGTCTGTAAGTGTGTTTCCTTACTCTGTGTGTTACTCTTCTTGAATTTTGAACTCGTGTATATATATATATAAAATAAATTCAAAACGAAGGAAACACACAGAAAGACACAGACATAACTCACATCGATATTTCGACCATCGTCGTCATCAGGAGGTGTGAAGAGCGAAGAGTCCCGCAGGAAGGCAGGGCGGCGACTAGTCGCGGGACTCTTCGCTCTTCGCTCTTCACACCTCCTGATGACGACGATGGTCGAAATATCGATGTGAGTTATGTCTGTGTCTTTCTGTGTGTTTCCTTCGTTTTGAATTTATTTTATCTAAAAAAGTCCGCTGGACCGTTTCTTTGAATTGGTGTATATATTTATATATATATACAAAAGAAACAAGGAGCGATAAATTAACACTAGTACCTGGGCAAGAGAGGATGGGCAGTGTTGTAAAGAATCAGAAAAGCAATAACATTTCAAAGCGATTGTTAGTTTTAACAACGGCCTGACTGAGAAAGCGGCTAAACTTCTTTCTGGAACCTTATCACGTCTTTCATATAATAAATACAATAACAATGATATCTTTTACACTTTTACGAGACCATCAAACGTCAAATAAATCCCATCCAATTATATTTCTAGCTTCCCTAGGGGTAACTTATTCACTGATTCATTTATAATTGGTAATACAGTGTAGTAAAGGACAAACAGGGAAGTTATAAATAAATAAAATTCAGTATTATAACTATATCAGTCTTTATGGATTATAGATTTATTTTTTTTAGGAAAACTTTATTATCAAATATAAATATAAAATCTTCTTTATCAGGAGATGAAGAAGAGGAGAAATATTTATCTCCTCTGGGAGCAAACAGTAAACAGTTGTTTTTCAACAGAGCAGAACTTTTCTTCTTCTTCTCCTGATGACGATGAGGTCGAAATATTGAAGTGAGTTGTGTATTGTTTTTTACGTGTTCTTTTCTTCTAATCATTTGATATGTTGTCTTAACAGACTGTTTCATGTTATTCATTTTATAACTATATATTTCTATATACAAACTATATATACAAAAAGAACACACAGAAATGAAACAGAAACTTACTATTATAATTCGATTCCCCCCCCCCCCACCCTTCGTCATCATTAAGATGGATACGAGTCGCTCCGAAGACTGACGACCCTATATATGTATAAACATTAAACTACCCCCCCCCCTCTCTGTATATATATATATATATATATATATATATATATATATATATATATAATATCAAAACGAAGGAAACACACAGAAAGACATAGACATAACTCACATCGATATTTCGACCATCATCGTCATCAGGAGGTGTGAAGAGCGAAGAGCAGGGCGGCGACCTGTCTTCCTGCGGGACTCTTCGCTCTTCACACCTCCTGATGACGACGATGGTCGAAAGGTCGAAATATCGATGTGAGTTATGTCTGTGTCTTTCTGAGTGTTTCCTTCGTTTTGAATTTATTTTATTTAAAAAGTCCGCTGGACCGTTTCTTTTAATTGTGGTATAATATATATATATATATATATATATATATATATATATATATACATAGGTGTGTTCTCTAATCGGGGTTCGGTCAATTTTCCAGGATAAAAAATCAAACTCTCGTTGACAACGTTTCGGTTTTATTTAAAACCTTTTTCATAGGCATCTTCTCTATACACTCTTCTTACATCCTCATAAAAACCCATATTTCTTCTTATATAAACCCAAATATATATATATATAACAGATTCAATAATATATCGACCGTTTAATAGAATAGGTGTGTTCTCTAATCGGGGTTCGGTCAATTTTCCAGAATAAAAAATCAAACTCTCGTTGCCAACGTTTCGGTTTTATTTAAAACCTTTTTCATAGGCATCTTCTCTATACACTCTTCTTACATCCTCATAAAAATCCATATTTCTTCTTATATAAACCCAAATATATATATATATATATATATAAAACAGATTTAATAATATATCTACCGTTTAATAGAATAGGTGTGTTCTCTAATCGGGGTTCGGTCAATTTTCCAGGATAAAAAATCAAACTCTCGTTGCCAACGTTTCGGTTTTATTTAAAACCTTTTTCATAGGCATCTTCTCCATACACTCTTCTTATATCCTCATAAAAACCCATATTTCTTCTTATATAAACCCAAATATATATATATATATATATATTATATATATATATATATATAAACAATTCAATTATACGAGGGTCGTCCAGAAAATAAGTTCCGTTTTGGTCTGTAGGGCGGTAGGAGTGGTTTTTGCCAA
The DNA here is from genome assembly GCA_026182355.1 of Hermatobates lingyangjiaoensis. Taxonomy (NCBI): domain Eukaryota; kingdom Metazoa; phylum Arthropoda; class Insecta; order Hemiptera; family Hermatobatidae; genus Hermatobates; species Hermatobates lingyangjiaoensis. Next base: position 487,570 of record JAPFBL010000289.1, on the reverse strand, counting down.
ATCCGGCAACACCGCTCGAAAGAGGAGAGGTGGGGGAATAGAATGAGAGGTGGGGGACCTCAGTCGGTCAATTACCAACGTCAGGGCAGGTAGTTGAAATGGAGCCCTCCATGTCACGTCCCGCCACCTCGATCCCCGTTCCCTCTCGAGTTGTTTTGCGCGGAGTGATTCAATTTCTTTATGCACAGGGTTTCAAATCAGTTCAAATTCACGAACAGCTCATTTCTGTTTATGGAGAAGGTGTAATGAGTGAATCAATGGTGAGGAGATGGGTACGTGAATTTAAGGCGGGAAGACATTCACTTGAGGATGAAAGTGGGAGAGGCAGACCCTCAGTTGTGACGGACGAAATTGTCGCAGAAATCGACAATGCAATTCGCAAAGATCGTCGTTCAACCCTGGATGAACTCCACCTGAGTTTCCCAGACATCTCACGATCCCTCATTCATGAGATCGTCTCGGAAAAACTTGACTTTCGGAAAGTTTCCGCCCGGTGGGTCCCTAGAGAGCTGAATGTCTTCCCGCCTTAAATTCACGTACCCATCTCCTCACCATTGATTCACTCATTACACCTTCTCCATAAACAGAAATGAGCTGTTCGTGAATTTGAACTGATTTGAAACCCTGTGCATAAAGAAATTGAATCACTCCGCGCAAAACAACTCGAGAGGGAACGGGGATCGAGGTGGCGGGACGTGACATGGAGGGCTCCATTTCAACTACCTGCCCTGACGTTGGTAATTGACCGACTGAGGCCCCCCACCTCTCATTCTATTCCCCCACCTCTCCTCTTTCGAGCGGTGTTGCCGGATTTGGCAAAAACCACTCCTACCGCCCTACAGACCAAAACGGAACTTATTTTCTGGACGACCCTCGTATATATATATATATATATATATATATATATATATATATATATATGAATTTAACACCCCAATAAACAACTATAAATTAATACAATGCTCTAAGGCCTGTCGTTACAACATCATCAGAGAGTTAAATGAACCAAACAAAACTATAATAACAAGTTAACCTGGCTGATCGAAGTCTTCAAGATTGCTGGCATCCCTGTTTGAATTTAATGTTCCTAAAATTAAAGGAGTCTTGATCTGCTTTAGGAACATTAAATATTAATTTTAAATTTATAAATATTAAAATTATAATTGCATTTTAATTTTAGAAACATTAAATTCAGACAGGGATGCTAGCAATCCTGAAGACTTCAATCAACTAGGTTAATTTGTTATTATATTTTTTGTTTGTTTCATTTAGCTCTTTGATGATGTTGTAACGAAAGGCCTTAGAGCATTGTAATTAATTTATATTTGTTTATTGTGGTGTTTAATTCATATATTATATCAAGAGTTATTGTTGATTATTAATTTTATATATATATATAATATATATATATATATATATATATATACTTTTTCGTTGGAAATACGATTTGAAACGGATAAATATAGTTCAATGTAGAAATTGAAACATAGAGAAATAAAAATATACACTTACAGTCTCTAATATTTGGTTTGAACCGTCTTCAGGAGAGATAAGAGAGGGAAGCCAAGGGCACTGGTACAGGTCCTCCAACCCTCTCTGGACCAGTGCGCTTGGTTTCCCTCTCTTCTCTTTCCTGAAGTCGGTTCAAACAAAAAATTAGAGACTGTAAGTGAGTTCGTATCTTTACCCTGTGTCAATAGTTTGTTGTGAAACGTTTGTTGTCTTTTGTGGATTGTTTTCCTGTTGATAATATATATATAGTTTAATGTGCAAAAAGGTACATAGAAAAATTAAAAGCACACACCTACAGTCTCTAAGAAACTGGTTCAGAGACGGCACTGAAATATATTTGTCCGTTTTGGATAGTATTTTCATCGAAAAAGTGTACATATATTTATATATATTGTTAAATAACGCCCCATATTTGGCTTGGATCTGTTTCTTACATAATTTCTCCAGTTTCTGGAATTCCTTCCTCGTCTGTTAATTAAAACTATAAAGTTATATATATAGTTCAATGTACAAAAAGAAAACTAGAGAAATTAAAAGCACAGATTTACTGTAATGTAAGTGTAATTTCTCTATGTTTGTTTTTTTCTCATTGAACTATTTTTGTCCGTTTCGGATCGTATTTCTTTCGAAAAATTATATATATTTATATATATATATATATATATATATATATATATATATGTATATATATATATATATATATATTCAGGTAACTCACCACAAATGAATGGAGATAGTCGCTCTGAGGACTTTCGTTTTCACGTCGTCAGAGAGCAAGTGAATACAAGTTGTAGGCAGGTTATGAATTTTGATTTAAAGTTGGATAAGATTGGCATCATTGACAGTATTTTTCCCTATTACAGTCGAAATAGTCTTGATTTGTTTAACGATTCCTTCAATTAGAAATTCATCTAATTTAGAAAGGCCTGGACTAGTGTTGACTATGCTCTTAGAAAAGCCTTATATATATATATATATAATATACATACATTAATATATATATATAATGAATGTTTTCAAGATAAGAAAACTTTGAGTATTTATAACTTTATATATATATATATATATATACCACAATTAAAAGAAACGGTCCAGCGGACTTTTTTAAAATAAAATAAATTCAAAACGAAGGAAACACACAGAAAGACACAGACATAACTCACATCGATATTTCGACCATCGTCGTCATCAGGAGGTGCGAAGAGCGAAGAGTCCCGCAGGAAGACAGGGCGGTACTCTGAGTATTTCCTTCTGAGTATTTCTGAGTGTTTCCTTCGTTTTGAATTTATTTTATATATATATATATATATATATATATGTATATGACAAAATTTAACAGCAAACATGTAAAATAAAAATTAACATTTAATGAACAGTAAGAAAATCAGAAATGTGACTAAGACCTTTCAACCAAATAAGTACTCTTAGTCATACGATACAAAACTTGGATTGTTTTTAAATTGGATTTTTATATTTATGGTAAAAAAAATTTGTTCTTATGGCAGATCTTATAAATTAAATAAAACGCAATAATATAAAATATATGTATGCAGGCAGACCTAATATTGTACTATTATAACTTGTTTTACCAAATGTTTTGTGTTTGTAGTAAAAAAAAAAATCGAGGATTGTTATGTTTCCAGTGAAATTACACTGTTGTGAGAAAGGATCCGAATTGTGTGTGTGTATGCTTGTGTGTTTGTGTCGGGGGATATAGCGAAATGTAATCTTTGCCCAGTCTGAGACATGCTCGGTAAAATCCCAGCTATCAAGGACTAAATCCAACCAAACTAGCTGAAATCCCTTTGGGGCTTTACTGAAACAACCTTCCTTCAATTCAACTCTACCAGCTCTACTTTTCTAAATGTGCCTATTTCAACGCTATTGTGAACAAATAACTTTTCATTGTAAATTATAAAATGAAAAAAAAAATTTTAATTAAAAGTGATATAGGACCAGGGTTCTTAATGGAGGTGAAATTTACAATCAGAGATGATATTTTATACCGAGGGGTGGAATTCACACCCAGGGGTGAAATTCGCACTGCTAGGGGTGTAATTCACACCCAGGGTGAAAATTCGCTACCCAGGGATGAAATTCGCACCCCCGGGAGTGAAATTCACACCCAGGGCTGAAATTCACACCCAGGGCTGAAATTCACACCCAGGGGTGAAATCCACCCCCAGGGGTGAAATCTGTACACCCAGGGGTGAACTTTGCACCCCAGGGGTGAAATTTAATCCCAGGGGTGAAAATTCGCACACCCAGGGGTGAAATTCAATCCCAGAGGTGAAATTCGCCCCCCCCCCCCCCCCGGAGGTGAAACTAGCAACCAGGGGAGAAATTCACACCCAGGGGTGAAATTCGCCCCCATCGGTGAATTTTCGGTTTTCAGGGGTTGGATTGTGATGACAATAACATTACAGAGTGAGGAAAGCTATTATAGGTTTTGATCTCTTAATTATTAATTAAAAAAAATGCTATTTTGATTAAATTAATATTTTATATATCCATCGATAATTGTCATTTCATATTATTATTAAATATATTTAGCTGCCCCCCCCTCCCCCACCAATATATAAGTCAACCCGGTAACAGGGTCAATATTTAACTGAAATGGATACCAAGTAACAAATGAGCCATACCTTTTCACCTGTAGTACAGCAAACGTAGATACGTTTTCCAACGCGCACAATTATAAAGCTTTCATCTTTTAGTGCTGTTCTAGAGGCCGAAATTGCAACTCATTTATTATTTGGCACTTTTTTTAGTAATGGGAGAGCTACATTACCTCTTGATTTTATATTGCCAGTCATAAATTTTGACTTAAAAAGTATATTTTAGTCAAATACACTTTGTACTTGTATGTCAAATTTATTCACCTCCCTTTGTATGTCAAATACACATAAAAGTGTATTACTGAGAGTAGGGATCTTTAACGAGTACCTGACATTGTACAGGCTTGGGACCGACGACTGAACGTCTTCACCGAGGGAGCTCCCACGTTAATAAATAGATGGCCAGGTGGGTGTAGAACTCCGGACGTACCATTTCAGAGGCGAGCACGTTAACCACTGAGCTAACCTATCCCCAGTACAGGAAATGTTAAAGTAAATGTAAATATTTTATAAGGGGCCAGGTTAGTTCAGTGTTTCACGTACTCGCCTCTGAACTGGTAGGTCCAGGGTTCGATCCCCACCTGGCTCTCAATTTATTCACATGGGAGGTGAATAAATCTGAGTACGCCGTCCCTCGCAGAGGATGTAACCCGTCGGTCTCGCGCCTATTCGATGTCAGGTACACGTTAATGATCCCTACTCTAAATACACTTGAGTTAGGCAAAATTTGGGCCAGGCTAGCTCAGTGGTTAACATACTCGCCTCTGAACTGGTAGGTCCAGGGTTCGATCCCCACCTGTCCCTCAATTTATTCACATGGGAGGTGAATAAATCTGAGTTTGTCGCCCCTCGGAGAGGACGTTAAGCCGTCGGTCCCGAGCCTATACGATGTCAGGTACTCGTTAAAAATCCCTAATTGATATACACATTAGTTAGGAAAAACTTAGGACTCCAAATGTAGAATCTGTAGAATCACCGATCAAACAAAAAAACCGTAAAGGGCTGACGTTTTTAACCCGCTATAAATAAATAAAACAAAATTATAAAAACATACAGTCAATGCAAGACTAACCTAGATTTCCAATTTAAATGACGAGATTTCAAAGTATCGAGCTAAATATGTATTTTTTTATTTTTTGAAATCATCGTAGTGGAACTGTTTGATTGGTTTGGTACTAATAACATGTCCTTCTCCGAATTTTGCCAGATCTGTTTGTATTATTTGCAAATATGTCTTTTATCTCTGCAAAAATTTACTAGAAATCGAGTTTATTTTTGTTTGCTTAATATTTACTGACTAATCATGCTGTTTTTTTTTAAAAAAAAAAACAACTATCCGTGTTTATATTTTCTCTGATATTATGCCGTGAATATAGATGTTATAAACTTTCTAAATAGCATAATTTAACCGTTTTTTTTTTCATATTTGTATATTAAAAGTATTAACATTCCTAGCTGTTCATACATTTCGTCATTACCACAGAGGTTAGTATTATTAATATTAAACACATAATCTACCGTCTTACATCGTACACTGCTGCTGAAGCTCTCGGACCGGTTTCGGGTGTCACCCATCTTCAACAAGAACTGATCTAAGGAGTCCTACCTTTCTTATTATATAACCTACCTACTATCCCAATTCTGCCTAGATTTTATTATTTAATTATTTTAAATCTAATTTTATTTCTTTTTTATTTTAGTTACTATTATTTAGTCTAATTCTTTTTCTATTATTTTCGTCATTGTCAAGTCTGTCAAGTCGTCGCTTCATTTTCCTTAACGGTTTAAATAGTACCTTGACGGTACTCAGTACCTTGAAGGTTTAACGTAAGTTCGTTCCGTGCTCGTTCTGTATGTTTATTTATATGTCCTGTGTCCTTTAGTTTAAGCAACCGATAAGGGAATATCGAGTACCTTGTCGGACATTATATTAGTTTTTAGTCTTTTAGTATTGAGTGTTTCTTAGTTATAAGTTAGTTTAGTTTCCACCTCATGGTTATATTTTAGTACCTTGAGGCGTAGTGATATGTTGAGTTAGTCTTGATTGTGTAGTTATATGTCTTCGTTATATGTGTTCTTTAGTTAAAGTGCAACTGTTAAGGGAATTTTGAGTACCTTATCGGTAATCATCTCCGCATGTTACCTGGGCTTTAGCTCGTCTATTACTCGTGGCCTAGGTACCGTTTTGTGGAGTAACTGTCAGAATTCGTGTTTAGCATTGCGTTGCCCGCCCTCACGAGGTCCACCTCGGGCACCTCCATGATTTCAATGGAGGTGGCTAAAGGGTAACTTGTCAACAAGGTGGCCTGGCTTGACTAAGCGGTTATGGCACAAAATGCCGAGGAACGCGAAGATCAAAACAGGCTTAACGTTCTCTCCAAGATGGACGACGTACTCAAATTTATTCTCCTCCCGTGTGAATAAATCGAGAGCCAGGTGGGGATCAAACCCTGGACCTACCAGTTCAGAGGTGAGCATGTTAACCATTGAACTAACCTGGCCCCTCTATCATCCATATGTAGTTTGCTATGAGTTTAATAACCTTATGAAATGATTAGGTATCTGTATATGTAGTTTGCTATGACTTTAATAACCTTAATCAATGATTAGGTATCTGCATATGTAGTTTGTTAAGACGTTAATAACCTTAATCAGTGATTAGGTATCTGCATATGTAGTTTGTTAAGACGTTAATAACCTTAATCAGTGATTAGGTATCTGCATATGTAGTTTGTTAAGACGTTAATAACATTAAGAAGTGATTAGGTATCTACATATGTAGCTTGTTAAGACGTTAATAACCTTAATCAATGATTAAGTATCTGTATATGTAGTTTGCTATGACTTTAATAACCTTTATCAATGATTAGGTATCAGCATATGTAGTTTGTTAAGACTTTAATAACCTTAAGGAATGATTAGTCATTTGTTTAATTATAATTACATTGTATGTGATTCGCCTATTTATATTGGATCAGCTGTACATATGTATTTTCTGTAACTTTAATAATCATAATCAATGATTAGATATGTGATTGATTATGATTGTATTTTATGTGATTGGTTGATTTCAGTTGGAGCAGCTCTACATAGAAGTGATGTACACGATTCGTAACAAAGTCGGCGCCTCGACAGGCCAGTTCAGTCACTATCAAGAAGACCTCTACAGCTATGCACAAAAGGCCTTTGGCATCCCAAACGAACAACACCTTAGGTTTCTTGCCATCGCACTTGAAGAAAAGGTAAATACTCCCTTCTCAGTTAAACCAGAATTACAAAATATTATTATATTTTAACCTACATACAGATATAGTCTACCCGTGCAACAAGACAACCTCAAATATATATTAATCTATGCTATTATATAAAACAGAATGTCACTGTCCATTTCCGTCTTAATTGCAAACTAATGAGCTGTATCAAATTGATAATTGGGCATGTCTAATTGCTGTTATTAAACTACAGTCACAAATCAAAGTCATCGTAATTAGACAGCATTACAATTCATTTTGAATGAATACGTCATTATGACCGTACATATCGTCTCAATAACGTTTAATAGAGTGTACCATATTATTATTATTATTATTGTTTAAACCGATACCCTAGAGCAGGGTTTCCCAAACTTTTTCTGGCTGGCGCCCCCTTGTCTTTTCTAGAATAGACTGCCAGCGCCCCCTTGTCTTCGAGAATAGCCTGCCAGCGCCCCCTACCCCATAAAAATGGAAAGATATGCCAAAAAGCCTATCAGAACTAACCTATCCTGTTCAGGTTTAACTTTTTTGGAGAAAGAAAAAATAAATCTTAAGTTAGTTACCTTCCGAGGTTTCAAATGTTTCTCTAGGTGCTAGACAGCTAGAGTCTAGCTGTCATGCAATCTACAGCCACAATCTATCTTTACAGAATTGAGATTGCGGTAACGATCATTTTATTCTTCTTATCTCGACCGAAAACTCATTTACTTCCGATCAAGGCTGACCTCTTAATCCATAGGACATACGTGAAAGAGCAGCTTATCTTTTTATTCCCTTTATTTTGACCGAAAACTCTCTTTTACTTTCGACCGGGACTGACCCCTTAATCCTCAGGTAAAAGAGCGGCATATCTTTTGAAATCCTTATTTCTAATTTTTATTACTTGTATGGTTTTTGATGGTTACCGCCAACAGTTTGGGACGACGGTGTAAGTATTGTAGCAGCCAGCTGCTACATTAGCTACACTGTCGCCACCAACCATCTATTTTTTAGTTACCGCCCCCCAAACCGCATATTTTTGCGTTACCGCCCCCCAACCGCCTGTTTTTGCGTTACCGCCCCCCCATATCAAACCACCGCCCCCAGGGGGGCGGTACCGCCCACTTTGGGAAACGCTGCCCTAGAGGGTGATAACGTCAGCCGTTTACTGGCTTTTTGTTTATCAGTGATTCTACAGATTCTACATTGGGAGTCCTATATTTTGCCTAACTCAAGTGCATAACGATCTTTAACCAGTTGTAGCGGGATCTTTAACCCATTACGGGATCTTTAACCAGTACCTGACATCGTACAGGCTCGGGACCGACGGTTTAACGCCCTTCTTCCAGGGACGACTTGTTCAGATTTATTCACCTCTCGCGTGAATAAATCGAGGGTCAGATGAGGATCGAACCCTGCACTACCAGCCCAAAAGCGAGTACGTTAACCACTGAGCTAACCTAGCCCTTATGTCATGTTAAAAAGTGTATTATTTTATCAGCTTCTTATTTGGACCATATATATTAGACCAAACAACGATAAAAAGAAAAATAGTATACTACTATACATATAAAAGAGAATGTCTTCTTGTACTGTGTCTGTACATCGCCGTCTTAATTGCTACCTACTAATGAGCTGTATCGAATTGATAATTGAGCATATCTAATTGATGCAATTAAATTACAAATCAAAGTCATCATAATTCATTATAATTATAGTAAGTTATTATAATTTATAATTATAAATAGTTATATAATAAATTATTTATAATTATTCTGAAATTAATACATAATTATGACCCTACATACATTGTTTGTTTTCCAAGGTCCACATATATAAGGCTTTCACCTTTTAGTTGTTCTAGGGCCGGAAAATAGTCGCTCATTTATTATTTGGCACCCATTTTTAGTAATGAGCGAGTCACATTACGTGTTGATTCTACATTGGGGAGTCCTAAATTTTGCCTAACTGAAGTGTATTTAGAGTAGGGATCATTAACGAGTACCAGACATCGTACAGGCTCGGGACCGACAGCTTAACATCCTCTCCGAGAGACGGTGACCGTACATATATTCTCAGTGGTACTTGGTAGAGCATGACAGGTTAAATAGTGCATTATTTCATCTGCATAGCTTTACGTTTTATACCTCAACATAACACATTATATGAGGAAGAGTTCAGTATTTTTTTTTTAAAATTACATAAATAAGAAGACGCGTTATAATATCTTTTTACAAATTTGAAAAATGGTTTCTTAACGCTAAACCGACAATTATAGAATACTATAATTTTGTCAAAAATGAAACCATAAGTTAGCAATTTATAAAAAAATAATATAATTTGGATTGTTGCAAAGTTACTTATAACATCTGAAAGTTTGTTTTGGAATAATGAATCATCTACCTTATTGAACGTATTTCTTTGCGTTTATTTACATTGACTTAAAACATTTTTTAAGTGAAATAAAATTGTTATTTAGAGGTTTATTACTAAAAATATCAAAAATTATAATGAGTCTAAATTATATGTTGGAAGAATAAATTGTTAAATGTAAAAAATTAACCTCAATCAAAGCATGTATGAGGTATTCCATAGTGTTGATGGATGGTTGTTGAACAGTGTTTGACTAATCAAACAAAACATTAGTTGGTCGTTTGAGTGTAAACCACTCCAGATTTTTTTTTTATTTTAGTTTTTATCCTGTTAACTGAATATATTATAGGTAAAGCAGGACAGGGGCTGTCGGGTTAGCTATTATTTTTAATAATCAAACACTAATTTAAGCTTAGCTAATGGTAACACAACCAGTGACGTCGCAACTATTTTTTGTCACCTCCTGGGTCGTGGTGGGAGGGGGGGGGGGGTCGTAAGATTAGCCACTCCCCTCCCCTCGGCTGGCCAGAGATCCCTTAACCTGAAAAATTCCAGAAATTCCTCAAAATATTTATTTTCATGGAATTACAATCAAGGATCTATTTTTAGATTGTTGTTATTAGTCCCAGACTTTCATCTTATTACAGTACTCGTATACAAATATGAGTCGTCATCAAAGAAAACTGAGGGTTTTTTTTTTAACAAAAAAACAACGTATAATTCAAATCACAAAAAAATTGTTATATTAAAAAACTGCCTACGTAAACAAATATAATCAAATATCAACCCCTTTAAAAACTTAGTTTTGACAAATTTAAAAATACATTTATTTTTAATTTGCATATATTATAGTTGAAAAATCCGTTTAAAAACATTATTACACATATAAAACATAAAAACATATTATGACCTTAAAAACTCATTGAAGTATAAAAGATCATATTTTTGTTAGCTTTTCATTATTTTGATTTTTTAAATGACAAAGACTTGTCTGTTACTTTAAAAGCTTCTGAGGAAGCCCACATTTGGCTCCTGGGGGCACGCTCGAAACCTGGCTTGAATTTAAATCGTTAGTTTTTTATTTATTTATTTTTTTTTTAAATTTTTTTTTATTTATTTATTTATTTTTTTTAAATTTTTTTTAATTGTTCTATATATTTTCATAATTTTTTCTTTTCTTAACCTTTTTCTACCTTTCAAAAACGTTTTTTTTTTCTTTTTGCTCTCGACTTCCTAGTTCCTTTTTTATTTGTCTCCTTTGCGGCAGCACTGCTTTAGCCCTCACCCAGTGAGTTCTTTAGTTGACTGTCGTCCCTCCGTCAATTCACTTCTTCTCCTGAGGACGACCGCCATTACGGTCGAAATATTGAAAAGTGAGTCTTTGTTGTGTTTCTGTTTATGTGTCACTGCTTATTTTAATTGTATATATATAAATATATCATTAAAATTAACCGCAGTCTCGGCATTCACGATCTTAAGACAGAGAGATTCGATCCTACGAACTAACCTCCTGCTAACAGGGTTCAACTGGAAAAGGAGTTGGCCAAGTGACATGTTAAATTAAAATCGATGACTCATGCTTAGTCATCGATAGTTAGAATAAAAGAGTTGAAAGGTCAACGGTACCTTTCAACTGTTTTATTCTAACCGCTTGTTTCTTGTTCATTATTGACCTTTGACCTTCTCTTTTTATAACCTGTACTATCCTTTTAATCTATTTATAGCAATGACTAAGCATGAGTCATCGATTTTAATTTAACGTGTCACTTGGCCAACTCCTTTTCCAGTCGAACACTGTTAGCAGGAGGTTAGTTCGTAGGATCGAATCTCTCAGTCTTAAGATCGTGAATGCCGAGACTGCGGTAAATTTTAATGATACCTGTTTAAAAGAGGATCTGCTGCCTATTTATACCAATATATATATATATATATTCACTATATAATCGGAAAGACGACGATCCTTACTGGACACAATACGTGTTGGGAATCGAAGAAGGGTAACGCACAGAGGAAAGAAACATAAAAACATAAAAATTGTGAGGGAATCCGTCTTCAGGAGAAAAGAGAGTGGGAGACCAAGCACTTTGTAGACTCAATGGGGTCTCCCTTTCTCCTTTCTACTGAAAAGTATGTAAGATTTGTAATACTATAAATCTAAGAGCAATAAACAATTTTTTATTTTATAACAATAAAGTAAGCACAACTAATATAGTTGAATGATATGCTGGATATTAAAAAAAAAAAAAATGAAACAAGGATAAAAAAAAAGGATGTAAGTTGATTTAATTATGTTGTATGACTAGCATTGGAGGGTGGTGTCTTGATTGCTGTGTTTGACACTACGTGAAATTCACTTAGAATCCATCCGAGTGTGTGAAGATTAGATGCGAAGGATATCTACGGATAGGGGGTGCGGGTGGTGTCGTTTTCGGGAACGCCAAAATTCACCCTAACTTCCTCCCCCCCCCCCCCCCCAAATCTCCCTTCGTCATACCATCCTTCCATTTCCCCCTATATCTCTCAGAGACCTCTCTTGGCTCAAAACTTGGTTAGGGGTCGATTAAATTACAAGATTTTGATCACTAGGCATATACCCCCCCCCCCCCCCCTATCTTCGTCCCACCCACTCACTCATCTCACTTCAACCAATGTAAAAGCCCTACTAAAACCACACAGTCACTGTAGAAAATATCTATATTTAGGTTGCAATGACAGTCATACAAATGAATATGTGTATATATAGACAGAACATTAACCCCTTTGTGATATCACAAAATGATAAGTGAAGTGTATTTGAAAGGAGGGATATTGTACAGGCTTAACGCCCTCTTATAGGGACGATGTGCTCAGGATTCATGTATCGCGTGAATAAATCGAGGGCCAGAGTGAGTATTGAACCCTGGATCTGCCAGTCCAAAGGCGAGTACGTAAGCCACTAGGCTACCGTGGCTCCTTGTGCTGTAGTGATACTGTAGTTCAAGGATGGGCAACCTTTTGTGAACTGAGGTCCGCATTATATAATTTCCAAGTGACCGCGGGTCGCATGGTAATTTCTGAGTTTATCGATACGTACAGCTTTATATATATATATATATATATACTGGTGTACTTAGGGAGCAGGAGAGTTGGTGTCCTTAGGTCATCAGGAGTGTTGAGATAAGGACACCAAGCGCACTTGTGAAGCGACGGTTGGAAACCCAAGTTGGCAACATTTAGGAGCCAGATTAGCTCAGTGGTTAACTACTCACCTCTGGGCTGGTAGTCCGGGGTTCGATCCCCACCTGGCCCTCCATTTATTCACTTGGGATGGAAATAAATCTGAATATGTCGTCGTTAAGCCGTCGGTCCCGAGTCTGTACGATGTCAGGTACTCGTTATAGATCTCTACTCTAAATACACTTGAGTTTGCAAAATTAATGAGTCAGATTAGCTCAATGGTTAACTTACTCGTCAATGGGATGGTAATCCGGGGTATCGATCCCTCGATTTATTCACGCGGGAGGTGAATACATTTGAGTACATTGTCCCTCGGAGAGGACGTGGACCCGAGCCTGCACGATGTCAGGTACTCGTTAAAGATCCCTACTCGAAATGCATTTGAGTTAGGCAACATTTAGGACTCCCCGATGTAGAATCAGCGATCAAACAAAAAGCCAGTAAACGGCTGACGTTATCACCAGCTAGAGGGGATCGGTTTAAACAAAAAAAAATGCAATATTTAGGACTCCACATGTAGAATGTTTATTGTATGGTATCACAAAGTACCAATCAGGACCTATTTATTTTTCTCTTGTGGGACTTCCACGACAACCTAACCTTTAACGTCATTTAAGAATAATAAACGAAATAATTAATTTCAGGAAATAGCGATCCATTTCGAACCAATGAACTCCAAATTGAAACACTTAAGACCGGTTATATTCATATTCAAGTAATACATTATATGATTTAATTAAAGAGTATACAATATATATATATATATATATATATATATATATATATATATATACACGTTTCAAGATGAATCGCAAACACAGAACTAAGGAACAAACAAACTACTGTCTCTAATTTTCGGTTGAACCGTCATCAGGAGAGTTAAGATAGGGACACCAAGCGCACTTGTGAAGAGACTGTTGGAGACATATATATATATATATATATATATGAAAACAAACCACAAGGAAAAAAAAAGAAAACAGATAGAAAAAATGCTCTGAGGCCTTTCAATTTATGTCATCAGAGAGCATTTTTTGAAAGGCCTCAGAGCATTTTTTCTATCTGTTTTCTTTTTTTTCCTTGTGGTTTGTTTTCATTGATTGTATCACGTGTTTATTGTGATTCATCTGCATATATATATATATATATATATATATATATATATATATATTTCTTACCAACATATTCGTTGAACCAACAATGAAGGAAGAAATATATATATTTATAAATTGGTTAATTTATTTTTAAGAATTTAAAAGGATAAAACTTATATGTTTTCGATTCTAATATTTATTAGAACAGAACACACTGTTGTAGTAATTTCAACAGAACTAAATGAAGAAGAGACAGTTTTCGAGTGATGTTCTCGTTTATTAATTGCGACTGCTTGTTTTTTTTTTAAAAGAGTTAAAAGAAATGGAATGATTTGCATTTCTTTCCCATTGCGGTATTAATTTCAATGTAAACAAGAAGGGTGTAGTAAAAGGATGTGTTCCCCCTCCAAGTGTATTCGGCCTCTTTATGTCCACTCCTCCTTTTATATAATGTTATTTTCCACTTCTAGTCACTTTTAGATCAAACAGTATTTGGTTTTCCAACGGAATATATATATATATATATATATATCCACTTAAAATTCGAAAAAACGATCCAAACTGGACGCAAATCAGTTCAAAAACGAAGAAAAGCAACACATAGAGAAAGAGACACACTTACAAACTCAACGGTTTTCCTGCCGTTGTGTTTCCGGCGTGCTTGGTCGCCCATTCTCTCTTTTCTCCTGAAGACGGATCATCCAAAAATTTGAGTTTGTAAGTGTGTCTCTTTCTCTGTGTGTTGCTTTTCTTCGTTTTTGAACTGATATATATATATATATATATATATATATATATATATATATATATATATATATATATATAGCAATTACCACCATGCATTCGTAAAACTGTCAGGAGACTGGAGCAGCTTAGTTTGAAAGTCGTGAACGCCGAAGCTGCGGCACATTTTAATAATATATATATATATATATATATATATATCATGATTTGTTTTCTTGACCCAATATTTATATGATGTAATTTTTTTGAGGGTTGAGGTCCAATGATTTTAAACTAGTCC
>JAPFBL010000289.1:392500-467500 GCA_026182355.1 Hermatobates lingyangjiaoensis | reverse complement strand
GCGAAATGGACTCTGAGGGGACCTTGCAATCATTTGAATGGAAACAGACAGTGGTTCGGAATACTCCCCAATACCACATCCAGTCATTATGTCCGCCTCTATGGCATATCTGTGTAGAGCACGAACTCAGAGTCGTGTCCCGTTGCACAGTTTTGGGGCACTCATGTTTCGTAACATGAAATTTGTTACTGCTATAAATTGCAGCATCATTGGTGCTCCTACTTTAAGTTTTTACTCATGAGCAGGCAGTCCAGGAGAAATAAATTCAGAGTCAAGAAATTCAATTAGATAATGAACTGCTTCTTCATCACTAATCGAATCTCTTTACTGACTTGTAAGTTCTTTCCTCGGCTTCATATAGAGTAAGAACTTGTTTGTTGATTTCTCATGCCTGTTCATATTAAGGGCTGAGAATTGCTCGTTTACAAAACATTTATTCTCAATAGATAGTACATCCTTAACTCTGTGAAACACCATTTCAATGATGTCAAATACGCAATATATTCATGTGCTCAATTGAAATTAAAATCAACTAACAATACCTACTTGCCACACCTGTGTATTTTCAAAACAAACTTGTCTGTGAAGTTAGGAAAATACAGCTAAAAGCCCCATAACTTCGCTTCTGTACTGAATTAATAATCTATTTAGAGCCCATATTTTAAGTTAGGCACACACAAATCCAGTGTCAATGTTTCAGCTCGCTATGTCTTATGGTGGCTGAGTTTACTTGTGACAAACATTTTTGCGTTAAACGTCCATAACTTCACTTCTACGTTGAATTTCCAATCAATTCATAGCCTATATTTTAAGTTAGACCTACACAAATCTACTGTAAAAGTTTCAGCTTTATATGTCTTATGGTAGCTGAGTTTACCTGTGACAAAGTTTTGCGGACAAACCGACAAACCGACAGAAATTTTTCTAAGGGTGGATTCGGTTTCTCCAATGTATGAAACGTAAAGAAAACTTGAAATAAGTCAGTTCTAAGCAATGTACAGACAAAATCATTATTTTATTTATAAAGATATATATATACATACAATATATACAATATATAAATATATATAATATATATATATATATATATATATACACTTTTTTTCGTTGGAAATACGATCCAAAACGGACAAATATAGTTCAATATAAACAAAGAAACATAGAGAAATCAGAAGAACACACTTACAGTCTCTAATTTTCGGTTTGAACCGTCTTCAGGAGACGGTTCAAACCGAAAATTAGAGACTGTAAGTGTGTTCTTCTGATTTCTCTATGTTTCTTTGTTTATATTGAACTATATATATATATATATATGGGTTACTTGCCGTTGCGACTACAACGTGCTTGGTCTCCCATTCTCTTTTCTCCTGAAGACGGATTACCCGAAAATTTGAGTCTGTAAGTGTGTTTCCCTACTTTGTGTGTTGCTCTTTGTTAATCTCGAACTCGTATTGTGTCCAGTTTGGATCGTATTTCGTTTTATCAGTGAATATATATATATATGATTAAAATAAGCAGTGACACATAAACTGAATATATATATATAAACGGTACTACGTTTACCGTTTGGATTGCACCCAGTGTGATTCTTTTTATGTGGGTTTGGCTTCCACCAAGCTAAGCCTGCGTATGAATAATCACAGGTCATCCGTTGGCAAACGCAGTGACCTTCCCGTTGCTACTCATGCCAGTTCTCACGGACTCAGTTTCAATGACTGTTTCCGTGTACAGGTTCTGAGACAGATAACTGATAATAATAATTCAAAAGTCACTCTGAGGACTTCAGAAGAAGCTTTTATTAATCTTCTGGGCGGTAGATCTGCTCCTGGGCTAAACCTAAATCGTTGATTATTCCTTTTATTTATTTTAGTCTCTTAGGGTATTTTTTGTTTTTTATTTATTTTTTTTTAATTTTTTTTGTTTGGGTGTTTTCACCTGTGCTAATAGTTTTTGTTTTTATTCCTTATAATTTATTTTGCTTTTATTTCTTTATCTATCCTTGCCTCCTCTCCCTCCGTAAGTTGGCTGCACTGTTATGTGCTCCCTCAAGACCACTGGCCAGTCGTTCTCTGCCTGCAGAGTGACTCGCTTCTATCTTCCTGATGACGAGGACATCGAAATATAGTAGTGAGTTTCTGTTTCATTTCTGAGTGTTCTTTGTATCAATATAGTTTCTATATATATATATATATATATATATTATATATATATATATATCAATATTGATAAAAGTATCCACTGAGGAATAGAAACAAAACTAAAGTTTATCGGGACTCAGTCAGTTCTTCAGGTTCAAATTAAACTCTCATTGCCAACGTTTCGGTCTTTATTTAAAACCTTTTTCATAGGCAGAAGTATAAATTTTTAAACAGAAAAACTAAATATTGCATATCAAATTATTTTACAAAGAAAAAGAGTCTGTGGATTTTAACAACAACTGTAGTCTGAATGAACACGTGACACTGAACTGAAATAACCAAACAAGGTAACCAAATATCACCAGACAACCAAAAAGTCACTAACACAATGTTTCGTGTTAGTTAGAAACATTGTGTTCGTGTCTTTTTGGTTGTCTGGTGAAATTTGGTTACCTTGCCTGGTTATTTCAGTTCAGTGTCAGGTGTTCATTCAGACTACAGTTGTTGTTAAAATCCACAGACTCTTTTTCTTTGTAAAATAATTTGTAATGTAATACTTAGTTCTTCTGTTTCAAAATTCATACATCTGTAAGTTTTCTCACTAACTATAGTCAACATTTCTATTGTAATTTCCTAATTGTAACTAATTACACTTTTATGTATATTTGATTTTTGAATGATTTTATTATCTCTTATATTTCCTCTGTTTTTGTAGGCCTATGAAAAATGTTTTAAATAAAAACCGAAACGTTGGCAATGAGAGTTTAATTTGAACCTGAAGAACTGACCGAGTCCCGATAAACTATAGTTTTGTTTCTATTCCACGGTCGAAATTTTAAGAGTTACGATAAACTATAGTTTTGTATATACCATATATAATATAATATATATATATATATATATATATATATATATATATGTGAGATTAAATTTTCTGCCCACTTTTGTCTTAATTAGACAAAACACAACCCTAAAAAACGAACTGTACAAAAGATTAGAAGAAATTAAGTGTCAAGAACATAGAATAGTATGTAGCAGAACAACAAGTAAACTTAATAGATTATATGGTGGTAGGATTTGTGTACCTGAGGAAAAAGAAGCGTACCTTAATTTATCAAAATATAAGTTAACAGACAATGAAGCCGAACTGTTATCCCTAGGAACAAAGTGCTTTATTAAAAGTAAGTTTAATAAGTTAAAGAAAAAAGCCGAGCTAGAAGTTATGTACAATTCCTTACTGAAGTTGCAAGGGCAGAACCTTATAACAATTAGAACTGATTTACAACAACAACTAAAATCTGAAGCCACCAAACAGAGGGATTTCAGTGGAAGTCATTTACTTACGAAAGAACTTAAAGAAGCCGCTAAAGGACTTAGAAATAACAAAGAAATAATTATAAGAAGAGCAGATAAGGCCAATAAATTTGTCATCATGGATTTCAATGAATATAAGGAAAAATTGAACCTTTTATTAAGTGATACAACCAAATTTCAAAGAATAACTAAAAACCCGACAAATAAACTTAAAGTGGAAATTAATAAACTCATCAAGGAAGCTAATAAAGAAAAAGAGGTAAAGGTTCTAAATCCAGTCATAGGTGAATTCAGTCCTGGCTACATCTATGGAAACGTGAAGACGCATAAGGAAGGCTATCCCCTGCGCCCCATCATTTCGCAAGTAACAACTCCCACATACAAGGTTGCTAAAAGTCTGAATAACATGATATCCCAATACCTACCAGCAAAGTACCTAATTAAATCTACAGACGAATTTCTAGAAATTTTAAAAGCAAACAAACCTAAAGGATTAATGGCATCCCTAGATGTAGAAAATTTATTCACAAATATACCGATCAAAGAAACCATAGACATCATTTGTGAAGCAGCCTATAACCATACGGAACTACCCCCTCCACCGATGAATAGATCAACAATGGAAAAACTGCTGACCAGTTGCACCATGAAAAATCCGTTCGCACACATAGACGGTACCTTATATTACCAGATTGACGGTGTCGCTATGGGGTCACCACTAGGAGTGACATTTGCCAACTACTATATGTGTCATATCGAAAATAAGGTTCTAACCGACGAATCATTATACAAGCCTAAAGTATATTGCAGGTATGTTGATGACTGCTTCCTAGTAGTAGAAGAGCCCAACCAAATTACCCAACTAAAAACTGCCCTAGAATTGGCTTCGGTACTGAAGTTCACCCAAGAACTGTCTTTTAATAAGAGCATAAATTTCCTAGATGTTACAATAGTTGAAAGGAACAATGACTTAACAACTTCAATTTATGTGAAACCTACACATGGAGGTATATACTTAAATGCAAAAGGTGAATGCCCGCAACGTTATAAGGATGGAACAGTCAAAGCCCTAATCCATAGAGCCTATAAGACTTCATCCAATTGGAACATATTTCATAAAGAAACTCAAAGAATACAGCAAGTCCTGGTTAACAACGGATACAGTAATAGGCAATTCGACACCATTGTGAAGAAATATTTAAACAATTTTAATAAAAGGTGTGAAGACAAGGAGAAACAAGATGCAGGAAGACAAGGAGAGACACACACCATATTTTATAAAAATCAATATTCAAGTGCCTACAAAACAGATGAACGCATATTGAAAGAAATCATCAAGGCCAACACTGCATGCGTAAAAACCCACGACAGACTGAAAATCAGCATATACTACAAGCATTTAAGTACAACTAATTTAATCTTAAAAAATAACCTTTCTGTGAAACCACAATTGCAGCGCACCAATGTAGTGTATAGATATCACTGCAAAATAGGAGACTGCGAACTCCTAAACTCCACTTACATTGGTGCAACAACCACAACTTTATCCAGACGCCTCACGATGCACCTAGCTGCAGGAGGACCTAAGGACCACACAGAAAGGTTACATAAAGTGAAGCTGACCAGGGAAATGCTTACAAACAATACCGAAATACTATATCAAGAACGCGATCACAGCAGATTAGGTATTGTAGAGACCCTGAATATTTTGGAAAAGAGACCCAGTATCAATAATCAAACTGCAAGTTTTGCAAACATATTGAAGTTGCACATGGGACAATTCCAACCTCTACATATAGGAAATTCAACAAGGAACGAAGAAACTGAAGACACACCTGTCTGTGTGTAACAGGAATTGCAACCTGCCAGTTTAATTGTTTACATTTTTATTTTGTTAGTCGAGCGTTAAAATTTAGTTTTTGTTAAAAATGTTAAATTTGTTAAAATAGTATGTGTTCTAAAATCACCCAGTAGATGTCGAAGAAGACCGAAACGTCGGTAAAAATAAAAAAAATGGACAACAAAACATATGGTGAGTTATTACACCTAGTTCCCAAAGAAATTAAAGTAAGACTTCGAGATTTGGAAAAGAAATCCAAAAAACTAATTAAGACAAAAGTGGGCAGAAATTTAATCTCACATGTATAAATGAAGGACTGTTCCCCAAATATACGAATATATATATATATATATATATAAATATAATAACTTTAAATTACACAAAGCACGACACAGAAAAGAGAATACAAAAGAAAACTTACAGAATTCAATATTTCGAACTGTTGTTCGTTATCAGGAGAGTAGACTAGAAGAGAGGACGAAGTGAGAGAGTTCTCCCCACGTCGAAGAACGGAGCGCGATATATATAATATATATATATAAATGATCAAACCACAATAAGAAAATGGGAAAGCAAGACTAAGATCTTTCAACCGCAACAAGTGGTCTTCGTCAGAGTCAAAAACCCAAATGACGAAGTTGGGTTTTTGACTCTGACGAAGACCACTTGTTGCGGTTGAAAGATCTTAGTCTTGCTTTCCCATTTTCTTATTGTGGTTTGATCATTGATGATTGTTATTTCACATGTTTATGTGAAATCTTTTAATATATATATGGTGTCCACATAGTCTAGATAATTTTGTGTTGTTGTAATTACTAATTATAATTAGTAATGCGTATATGGATACATATTGTATTAGGGAAAGGTATAAATGGATAGAAATAAAAGAGATTTTGTGGTTTAGATTGCATGAATAACGACGTATAACAAGCCTTACTTGATATAGGTTCTTCTAAGAGAAGAGAACGCTTTAGGGAAGGGGAATTAGGATGCAAGACAAAGGGTTGGTAGCATTGTTACGGGTGTCAGTCAGTTGGGACGGCACAATGGTTTTCTGTTTTGTATATTGTGGATGGTTGGCGGGGGGTGGGGGGGTGGCGGCATGTTGAGGCTGACTGCTTTAACAGACATATCGAGTTACCGAACCGGTTTAGTTATATTCTCCCGTGTAATCCTTTTCTTTCTTTTAGCCATCAATCTAAAAATAAAGTAAAAGTAACATGGCTTTATTCCCTTTCGCCTTCTTTGTTTTTACATCTAGTTTAATAAAATCATTCCTCATTGATGTATATATAATCAGATGGTTCAAAATAAGTGTGTTCACCTTATAGCCAAGGCTTCTTGGTACTACCGAAATGTGGATATTCACCATGATTTTAAAAATGATATCCATAGATGGTTTTTTTTTTGTAAAAACCGTTCTCCTCGTGGGTCAAAACGTCAGCCTTTACGGAATCTTTGTTGATCAGACGTTTGGGTACAATCGCTCTGATAAATATCTAGAACTGTTGCCCGAGGTCCGTCCCTTTCGCCAATTCATTAAGGTATACAGCGGGGTCAACGCCCCAACTGTTCGGGTTTGAGAATGACTGTCTACGACTTTCTAGCACAGTACAGTCTCTAACTATGTGGATTGCAGTTTCTTTTGCCTCCCCACATAGTCAGCACTCTGCCGATCCTGCCGATTGATATAAAAAATTACGTAACACCCATCATAAGTTACTTTGCATCTAAATGTCTCCAGTTTTATTTCTATAGCGGAAAAACAGACAAACTTTGTATTTTATGTATACGGATATTCAGGTAAATCACAACAAATGATTGAAGATAATCGCTCTGAGGCCTTTCGTTTTCACGTCGTCAGAGAGCAAGTGAATACAAGTTGTAGGCAGGTTATGGATATTGATTTAATGTTGGATGAAGATTGGCATCATTGACAGTATTTTTACTTTACTATAAGTAAAGTATAGTGATCGTAAAAAAATTCGATCTCGAGATTTTGACGGAATTACATGTTTTGAGGTACCAGAAGTCGTTTTATGACGTTTTTACGATGATGTCTGTGTGGGTGGGTGGGTGGGTGAGTGTGTTAGCATTGCTTGTTACCACGCTACGGTCCAGAATCTTTGATGGATTAAGTTGATATTTTACACAAAAATGGGCCTCATAAAGACGAAGATCCCTATTGTTTGGGAAGAATTATGCATGATGGGAAAGTCACTTTTTTTGCCAAAAACCGTTTTTTTTAAAACATTTATTTCTCCTAAACTGTAACCCTAGAGTTTTGAAATTTTGACATTATCTTTGAGGTTTCAAATGCAACAAACGAAAAATATATTCAGAATTTTAAAACAACAGGAAATATTTTTTTTTTAATAAAATGTAAAAATTTTGACTTATAATTCAATCTCAAACCTTGTGAGAGCGATACAAGCCATACTGTTAGACGGATCACAATGAAACTGTGCCTAAAAATAGAACATTATGTGGAGAATGAGTTGAGATATTTTTTTTTCAAAATTACATTCTCTAAAGGGGCGTTACAGTACGATTTGTGTTTTCAGAAAATGTTTTTTTTGACGCTAAATGGGTCGTTAAAAATAATGAAAATTTGACAAAAAATGGAACAAAAAATTAGCAATTCATAAAAAAAAAATCATGAAGTTTCAATTACGGGAAAGAGCAATAACGATATAAAAACTCTTTGTTTACCCTAGACTAAGAGATCACCTGCTATACTTGTCGAATTTTTTGTATTTTTTACATTGTTTACATTGACTTAGAAATTTTTGGAGCGAATCCACTGAGATAAAATTGATTTTATAAAGGAACAGTTTAAATTGTTTATTGAATTATATGAGATGTAAGAGGAATATATTGTGCAGGAAAATGATAACACTCACTCAGAAAAAATTCCTATATATGTTATTTGACAAAGGGAAGGAAAATGATCTTATTAAATACTAAGAAGCTTATTATTATTATTATTTTAAAGATTAAAATTCCCAGTATGATAATTCTATAAAAGACCAAAAATGTAAATGATAATTCATAATCTGAATCTTTCAGATTATTTGAACAATAGCCATGTTCTCTTGTAGGATACTATTTCGTTTCAAGAAATGTTCACTTTGGTTTTTCAAAAATGTTATTACTGCTGTAGTTATACTAATGAAATTATTTGCATATAATAAATTATTTGTGATCTACAAAAATAAGCTTATAAATTGATATGTCCTTCAATCACTATCTGTACTACCTCAGGAATGACAGGCTAATAATTATATCCCATTTAGATGTTTACGTTATGCTTAAATGAGACGTTATGTTTTATATACTCAAGCAATTTGACATTAAGTTACTTATAGTAAAGTAGAGTGTAGGCCACTCCAGATTTTTTCCTATTACATTAAGCATATTGTTTAAATAATAAGTATTAATAAATAACTAATATAAAAAAAACACATTTCTTCATGTAAAAAAACTTTACAATCTCTGTATAACCTTAATAAACAAGATATCATAATAAACATATGTATATATAAAATACAAAGTTTGTCTGTCCGCTTTAGAAATAAAACTAGAGATATTTAGATATAAGGAAACATATGGATCTTATATAACTGTTTTCGGAGGAACTAATTAAGGTATTCTGATTTTGATCAGGTTGACAAATTGTAACATCATTCTTAAGTGTAATTATGTTTTATTATAAGACCTAACATAGTAGTTATAAGAATATCAATAATATAGTTAACATAATTTATAATATTAATATTAAGTATCGGAGATGTCCGACTTTGAGCCGAGAGAGGTCATGGAGAGGTGGGGTACTACCTTATGCAATTTCTGTGCGGACGTGGGTACTTCTGCGCCTACCTACACAAGGTAGGAAAACACCAGACATCCCGAGTGCCTGTATTGCTCAGCAATAGACGATGTGGAGGACACATTCTTTGCATGCAAGAAATGGAATAGCCAGAGAAGTGATTTGGTGCAGAGAATTGGTGTATTCTCACCAGAAATCATTATGGCCAAAATGATAAGAGAGGGCTGATGTGTGGAAAATGGTAGATGGGCTTGTCAAAAATATCCACTTTACAAAAAAGAAACATCTAGAAGAGAGTAACTAATTCTAAATCCAAGGATGTCTTTCGTAAGGGAATGAATGACCTAGTCTCGAGGTAATATGGGAAACAGTTCCAGGCTAGTGTCCAAGAGGAAAAGGGGGTGTTTTAGTTGGTAGTACTGGTTTACTGGGAGCCCAGCACAATGTGCGTAAATACATTTCACGGGAATAACTTCTAAATCCAAGGATCCTTTGCGCAAGGGAATGAATGGCCTAGCCTGAGATAATATGGGAAAGAGTTCCAGGCTAGTGTCCAAGAAGAAAAGGGGGTGTTTTAGTTGGTAGTCTGGTTTACTGGGAGCCCAGCACAATGTGCGTAAATACATTTCACGGGAATAACTTCTAAATCCAAGGATCCTTTGCGCAAGGGAATGAATGGCCTAGCCTGAGATAATATGGGAAAGAGTTCCAGGCTAGTGTCCAAGAAGAAAAGGGGGTGTTTTAGTTGGTAGTCTGGTTTACTGGGAGCCCAGCACATGTGCGTAAATACATCACGGGAAAACTTCTAAATCCAAGGATCCTTTGCGCAAGGGAATGAATGGCCTAGCCTGAGATAATATGGGAAAGAGTTCCAGGCTAGTGTCCAAGAAGAAAAGGGGGTGTTTTAGTTGGTAGTCTGGTTTATCTGGGAGCCCAGCACAATGTGCGTAAATACATTTCACGGGAATAACTTCTAAATCCAAGGATCCTTTGCGCAAGGGAATGAATGGCCTAGCCTGAGATAATATGGGAAAGAGTTCCAGGCTAGTGTCCAAGAGGAAAAGGGGGTGTTTTAGTTGGTAGTACTGGTTTACTGGGAGCCCAGCACAATGTGCGTAAATACATTTCACCTCCTTACCCACAAAAAAATATTAAGTATCAAACGGCATACCTTTTATATGTTACTGTATTTTTTTAAATTTAATTATTTGATAATTAACGTCTATATTGTATTAGAATTGTTTTTATTATAATAATTTGTTAATAAATACCTGTAATCTGTGTAAGGGAAAGGGAAATACAAAAACGGGACGTTAATTAATTAACTAAGTTAATTAACTTAGCTTAATTAACCCGGGCAACGCTGGGTAGATCAACTAGTTCAGTCGTGGGGAACCTGCGGCCTTAAGGTCGGTCACATGTATGTCACATTTCAACCATGAATGCGGCCTTCTGCGGATTGTTGAGAAAAATGTTTCAAAATATAAAAAAAAAATTACAATTGAGGTATTTAGGAAGGAGACTATTCAACAATCATTACTTGAGAAGTTTAATCTTTTAGAAAATCATTTTCCTGAGTTAACAAAAGTAATAAATATTAAAACTACTAGCAGAACTACCCGGCGTTGCCTGGGACAAAATAAGAAAATAATGAAATTATGGCTAAGTATTGAATGAAGCAAAGAATCTAAACTTCTAAGTATATATTTCTATCAGAAATTCTATAACAGTACAACATATTTTCTAACAAAACAAAACTTCATAACATGTTAACAAATTAAGTTTCTTATAAACAGAGACACATTCCATTATTGAGGTTTAATCCCAACTAAAATTCTGATACAAAAAACATTTAATTTTTGTCAGGTTTAGGTTTGAGCTTTAAGAAGGAAGAATTTAAGTTAATATTTATTCTATCAAATCATAATAAACATATCAGAGTACTTCATGATAAACAACATTTTTTGTCTTATCTTCTGGTGCAAGGATGTATAAATTTTTGGAACTGCCAACTCTTGAACATCCTACATATAACTGTCCATGAGAGAAACATGGTTCAAGCAGATGCAAGCCAGCAACTGAAAGAGTTTGTCCTTGCGATTTGTTAATGGACATTGCGAAACTTAGTTTGACGGAATTGTAGACGCTTGAAATTGAACGGAACATCTGTTGGAATGACTGGAATTCTTGGGATAAAGACATCCTGCCATTTACCACGTCTCTGTATCAGTGCGCTTGGTTTCCCTTTCTTATCTCTCCTGAAGACGGTTCAACCGAAAATTAGAGACTGTAAGTGTGTGTTTTTAATTTCTCTACGTTTCTTTATGTACATTGAACTGTATTTGTCCATTTCGGATCGTATTTTCATCAAAAAAGTGTATATATATATATATATATATTGAAATGTCCTTTATATACCTTTCCAAATTTAGTCTAAACATTGTTCTTATTTTATTTTTATTTTTCAAAGAATTGCACCATTTTCATCTGGTATTTCACCATAATTAGAAGTTATTGCACCATAACTTGGGGGATTGCCTCTGGTACCCCCTTAGTTTTGTTCATTTACCCCCAAAGACCTCCCATGCCAAGTTTCAGCCCAATTGGTCCAGTAGTTTTGATTTCTATAGAGAACAAACAGATATATAAACAAGACACTACGAAAATATATATTAAGATAATACACCGTCTTACCTCGTGCACTGCTGCTGAAGCTCTCGGACCGGTTTCGGGTGTCAACCATCTTCAACAAGAAATGATCTATTTAAGATATATTTTGAGATTAGAAATGAGATCATTTCTTGTTGATGATGGGTGACACCCGAAACCGGTTTGAGAGCTTCAGCAGCAGTGTACGATGTAAGACTGTGTATTATAGTTTTAATATTAATAATACTAACCTCTGTGGTCATGACGAAATGCATGAAAAGTTATAAACAAAAGGCAATGAGGACCCTGTTGAATCTTTTGAAAGACACAACACAGTTTTAGAAGTACTGATCAGGTAATGTAATGATAGATTCAATGATTTTACAATATAACTAACATATAAGAATTTGCTTTTCCATTCGTTGGTGGTCTTTTGGGGAAGTGGACGGTGCTAAAATGGCCTTTATTCCAACAAAGGTTCCCCCACCTCTGAGCTAGTAACTTATATATATATATATAGATATATATATTTGTCACCTTATCTCCTATATGCCTGCCTATCCCCACTCTTTCGCAAGGGATCAGTTTCCTACTAGTTGTTTTCATTTGACCAACCCGTCAGTACCACATCCTTGGGTATGTCTTGAATTCTCTTAATTGAATTTTTATTTTTTATTATTTCACTCTAATTTTTGTAACTAATTAGAATATAATTTGTATTATAGTGTCTTCCTGATGATGACACAAAGTGTTCGAAACGCGTTGAATAAAACTTCATTTGTATGGAGACTTTTGTTGGTTTATCCATTTTACCTCAGAATGAGTAAATACCATACAGTTACGGATTGCACAACTAATGATGTAAATATATCTTCTAAAGGAAATGAGAAGTATATACGGATATATATATATCTCCGTAAATATATATACGGATGTCACTAATTTCTTTAGTGTCCTATGACTCTTGAACACTCAACATCACTTTACTAAGCCAGGTGAAACCTGAAGAAGAACACTATATGTTTGAAACGCTTCAACTTTAGTTAAAATCATTTCTATGTAAATTCAGTATTTCTTATTCTAATTAAGAGTAAATACCATACAATAAATAATAGCATTGATGATAAACTATTAATAAACTTGTAATTATTTATAATTATTAATCTAAGGTATTTTGTTTTAAATTTATTCTTAATGTCTAGTAGAACAACATCTACTTTGTTTTATGTTTGCCAGTTTTTTTTTTCTGCTTTCCGGATATATTTTCAGATTGGGGTATTATACGCTGACTCGACAAGAAAGGCAGACGGCTATTGTTTAGTCATCATGCAATTCTTTACAATGCCCTCCTCTTCATTTCAAACCCTTTTAATACTGCACCTATTGTGCATTCAAATAAAAACACTACAGCCTTGCTTTAGCTATATTTAACAATATATATGTATATATGTATATATATATATATAAAAATTGATAAAAGTATCGACCGTGAAATAGAAACAAAACTAAAGATTATCGGGACTCTAACCGAGTCCCGTTAAACTTTAGTTTTGTATATATATATATTTATTATATATAATATATATGTATATATATTATATGTTATAATATATATTATTGTATATTATAATAATATATATATATAATATTATATATTATATATACATTTTCGATATATATTTATATATATAATAATTTCGATATATTATATATCGAAATTTTCGATATATGCATTATTTATAATTATAATATATATATATATATATATATATATATATATTGTTTATAATGTTATAAATAAAATATATTTTTAAAGTATACAAAGAATATGTGCTTATCTTTAAGAGAGTGTTGTATTTAGAATTATTAATGTATAAAATACTATCCCTGACTATCCGCAGGTTGTACGCTCAGAGATTATAATATATGTGATACTGTCTTTTTCCCGAAAATAAGACACACTCATACTTTCTTTTTAGAACAAACATATGTTCAAAGGATTATTTTAGGAGGGAAGGTTTCAAGTACAATAACTATATTTATATATATTTTTTTATATTTATAAAGCTTGTTTTTATTTATTTACTTGGTTGGTCGGTTACTTGCCGTTTCGTCTACAACGTGCTTGGTCTCCCTTTCTCTTTTCTCCTGAAGACGGATTGCCCAAAAATTTGAGTTCGTAAGTGTGTTTCTTTACTTTGTGTGCTACCTATCTTCAATTTTGAACTGTTATTGTGTCCAGTTTTGATCGTCTTTCTGTTTATTAAGTGAATTTATATGTATATATAAATACTAAACAACACAGTTGTTTGCTGAAATCCACAAAGTGTTTTCTTTGTAAAATAACTCTGATGTAATAATTAGTTTTTCTGTTTCAAAATAGAAATAGCCTACAATTTGATTAGGTTTTCTAGTGATATTGTGATTCCAATGTTTGTAGCAGACAAAAGTAAAGTTTTATCTGACGCAAATTTTTTTTCATGTTCAATCATTTTCATGTATTTTTTTTTTTAACCAGAGTATAATTGAGGTCGACTTAACTTGAAATTACATAGGCCGAGGTCTATCTGTGTGTATATCTATTGTATGTATAAAAGAAACATTTTTTAGCAAAACTCGGTCAGTTCTTCAAAACAGTTCTAGATGTCTCTAATAAAAACTTTTTAAGGTCATAATTGTTTTTTTTTTGTTTTATGTGTGTAATACTGTTTTTAAATGGATTTTTCAACTATAATATAGTGTTTTATCATCCAGTGAAATACTAAAAGGGGGGGGGGGAGCGAGGGGGTGGTAATTGCGAAGAGTCGGCATTTTGAGGGTGTCAAAATATAAAATAAAAAAAAAAAATTAAAATCATAAAAGGGTAATAACAAAAATCAAATTTTATACCAAAATGACTTTTTAAGGTGATAATTTTTGCCTCTCATTGCCAACGATAATCACAGTACTAAGTAAGTATTACTTAGTAATTCTGTATCAAAATGGTATACTTCTGTAAGTTCTCTCAGTAAGCTATTTTCTAAATTTCGATTTTAATTTCTTATTTGTAACTAATTGGGCTTTTTATCTACGCTTGATTTTTGGATGTTTATATTATTTTTTATATTTCGTCTGTTTTTATTTGATCTTGAAGGACTTGCCCCAGTTCTGATAAACTTTAATTTTGTTTCTATTTATGGTATATAAAAAGCTTTCACATAAACACGTGAAATAACAATCAATGATCAAACCACAATAAGAAATGGGAAAACAAGACTAAGATCTTTCAACCGTAACAAGCGGTCTTCGTCAGAGTCAAAAACCCAACTGACCAAATGTCCCAACTGACCAAAAACCCAAAGTTTGGTTTTTGACTCTGACGAAGACCGCTTGTTACGGTTGAAAGATCTTAGTCTTGTTTTCCCATTTCTTATTGTGGTTTCATCATTTATCGTATATATAGAAATTTAATTTTCTTCAGTTACATTCGTGTCATCTTCTTCTGGAACATTGCCATAGATCGGAGTTTTTCAAACTTTTTTCGACGCGAAGCCCTTTTTTTTTTTTGGTTCCAGTAACTGTCCCGAGAACCCCCAGATTCTAATGATTTCATACAATCATAATATAAATATTTTCATATACCTTTTTAAATAGTATGCATGTTTAAAAAACAAAAGTAATAAAATAAGGTGGGGCCAGGCTAGCTCAGTCGTTACGTGCTCACCTCTGAACTGATAGGACCGGGGTTCAATCCTCACCTGGCCCTCGATTTATTCACGCGGGAGGTGAATAAATCTGAGCACGTCGTCCCTCGGAGAAGGACGTTAAACCGTCGGTCCCGAGCCTGTACGATGTCAGGTACTCGTTAAAGATCCCTACTCTAAATACATTTGAGTTAGGCAAAATTTAGGACTCCCACTGTAGAATCAATCTTCATTGTGTGGTATCACAAAGGGCCAATACTTGGCCTACGTGTGTTCCCTTGTGGGACTGCCACTGCAACCTAACCTAACCTAATAAAATAAGGTTAAACACTTTAAATAATAAACAATACATAAATAAGTAATAAAAACAATTAAAAAAGTAATATTACTGAAATGTGTATTTTTCGTATAAAAATTCAAAACTAAAAGATTTTAATTTTCATATTTTCCGCAAGTGCATAACACATAAAATAGAATTACTAACAATTTTAACACAGAGTTTGTTTTGTAATCATTTTTGGCTTTATAGTTGAGAGTTTGATTCTCAAGTTAGCCCCAGCATTAAGTCTACTTCGGTATTTGGTTTCTATGGCAGTTTAAAGGGAAAATCCAGTTTCACATAAGTAGGTAGTGGGAAATGGCAGCAATGTGTGAAGTGCTACTTTTGCAATAGCAGGAAATTCGGGAATCAGATAGTTCTAAAAACTGACTAGTGATTCCTCATATGGTAGACGTTCCGCAAAGTGAGTTCCTCGGAACCCAGGGGTTCCTTAAGGGACTGTCTGGGGTTCCGTAAAAAACATTTAGTAAAAACATTTTTCTAATTTTTCATACCCATCCTAAATATGAATAGGGTATGTAGATATAAACATTATTCGGTTTCATGATTCACAAGAAATATAGAATAAATCCATACCCACAAAAAAATTAGGAAAATGTTTTTACTGAATTTTTTTACGGAACCCCAGGCAGTCCGTTAAGGAACCCCTGGGTTCCGAGGAACCCACTTTGGGGAACCTCTACCATAGATTATCAAATTTTCTATATCTATTTTCTGCAGAATCATTGGTCTGAATCTCTCATGTCTTGTTATATAGCTATCGTTAAATGAATACTTCTTGTCTAATTAGCCTGTTAATTGTGCATTGGAAACAAAACTGTCAGTTATTTCGTCCCAACCATTTTTTTACCAAAGTCACAACTTCTTGTAAGCCTAGCTTTAGAAATCAATCATTAAAAATCTATTTTTATAAATTCCAGGAATTAAGTCTAACACGTGCCTGAGCATTGCTTGAAAGAAACAGCAGCGGTAAAGAAGGAATTTCTTGGAATATTTTGTTCCAAACAATTCTCTGAAATATTAGGACTGCTATAGATACCTACTAAATTCAACAATATTTTTAAACAAATTTTTTTTTTGACATTATTTTAACTAGGGCTTATTTTTGAAAAAAGACTGTGCTATTTCATTTTTTGTTTGTTTCCCTATGCTATCGTGAGGTTGAGGGCCCGAGAATATATTTTTAAACCTGCCAATAGAATGATAATGATAACATCTACAGAGTTATACACTCTTGTGACTTTGTATGCTGTGGTATTTTTCCTTTTTTTTTTTCAAATTTTTTTTTTTGCTTTGGAGATTTCTATAAAACTGTATTCTTTTGGTTTTCTGTTTCAGCCTCCGATAGTCGTGCTAAACGTTGTCGTAGTTGAAGCCGAAGGACTTGAAGCTAAAGACGCCAATGGTACGTATTTATAAACAATAATCAAATTTTTATTATTTACTATGATAATTTTTAGTATTCTATTTATGTGCAAATAATACTATACCCATACCTCTGTTCTAGAGACTAAAAGGGGGGGGGGGGACAGGTTCGAAGCTTCCGATGCGGAAGAGTTGGTGTGTTTTAAAAACATGATGAATAAAATAAAAAGAAACATGTTGAATATTTTACAAAAAAAAACACAGAAACACAGCCAAAAAGGCGGAAAAACACGAAATAATCAGTAACACGTGTTTCCACATCTGGCGGTCAACTGTGGAAATAGCAGACCACGTCTGGCCGATCCGGACTACTCTGAAGTCCACATTTTGTGGATTATGGATCCGAAATCCATAAAAAATGGAAGTCCGAAGAGCCGAGGTATGAGTATGTATACATGTAAATAATATTATGTATGTTATTTACATAATAATAATATACATAAACTACTTATTAATTAAACTATTATACTAATATTACCCACTTTGCGTTTTATTTAGTAGTTAACGTTTGTAATACTGTTCACCTTATTCAAAGATTTTATTAAAGGTTACAGTTTATATTGATATAACTTTTCGACCACTGATTTTTATTGCTCAAAGATGGGTTTCTTGAGGATTTTTGGTCTCAAGAAATACCACTCCTGTTTATGCGCCGATGTTCCGCCAAAAATTGTTTTGTTATTTTCAAGGCTTATTTTTGGGGAAAAAACTATTTAACAGTATTTAATTATTTTATATTTAACAGTATTTAATTATTTTATATTTAACAGTAAAACTATTAAAAAGTATACTTTTTTTACTTCTTTACCAAAAAAAAAGTTGTACTCAATTTTTTGGTTCATAAAGTATATTAATTTTACCACAGATGTATTGAAAAAACTAAATATCTATTTACTTATATGACATAAATTTAATGAATACATAAAAAAAAGTTATATCTTTGAAAAAGAAAAAAAAATTGTTGCATACCGTCTTTTTCCGAAAAGAAGAGATTCCCCTGACAATAAGTCCTAGCGTGTTTTTCGGGACGTTTTGGACTATAAGCCCTCCCATGAAAGTAGGCTCTAGTTAAGATAATATGAAAAATATAATTCGTTAATAAATTGCTGTTGAATCTAGTAGGTATCTCTAGCTGTCGTAATATTTCAGAGAATTCTTTGGAAAAAAATATTTCAAGAAATTCCTTGTTTACCTCTAAAGTTCGTTTCAAGGAGCCTACTTAGACAGGAAGTATTAATTTAACCACAGCTATATTGTAAGACATGATAGATTCAGACCAATGATTCTACAGGAAATAGATTTGGAGGAAAATCAGAACGGAATTAAAAATTTTGAAAATTTATGACGTTGTTCCAGAAGATGACATGACTGTAATCGAATAAATTTAAATTTTGCATAAAAATAAATATTAAACAAAAATATGTAAATCTACTTAATGTACTTGAAGCCCTCCCTCGAGAATAAGCCCTAGCACGGTTTTTGACCTGAAAATAAAGTAAGACAGTGCCTTATTTTGTGAAAAAGACGGTAATGCATTATAATAAAACAAAACATCGTTTTATGTTAACAAACATTACTATAATCCAAGTAAGTTTGTTTTTTTATATACTTTCTGCTTTACTATAAGCACATAAGAAAGTTACGTTTTTGAATGCTTTAGCATCCTTCTATTAGTTAAAAGGAAAATTCGATAAACTGTGCAGACTTCGTATTGAACCGCAATAAAGTTGTGGTTTCTGTATTCCTTTGGTTTGTTGTGAACAGTTTCAATTCTTCCTCTCACTCAATGGAATTCCAGAGGTGTTGTATTATTAGGCATGGATTGCACGGTCATGGTTCTGTATGCATGGTTTATCGACTAGTTGCTTGCTTACCACACACACATGCTGTCACCCATTTATAATTAAGCCTAGCTAATCAATGTTAATTGGCTAATTATCTTGACTAAGTGATAGTTCAAAATCAGAGTCCTTTTGACTAGTTAGGCGTCATGTTATATCTAAAGTCCCCATGCCTTAATTTTAATACAAATATTATTTCATCGGGTCATTTTTTTAATATTTGATTAGTTGGGGGAAAAATATTTTATACAATATATAAATCATTATTCTGATCTTCTTACTGTAGTTTACGTAATATATATACAAAACTAAAGTTTATCAGGACTCGGTCAGTTCTTCAGGTTCAAAATAAACTCTCATTGCCAACGTTTCGGTTATTTAAAACCTTTTTCAAGGGAAGAGGTATAAATTTTGAAACAGTTTGAACTGTTCAGTGTCACGTGTTCATTCAGACTACAGTTGCTGTTTAAATCCACATACTATTTTTCTTTGCACAATAATTTGTAATGTAATACTTAATTTTTTCTGTTTCAAAATTTATACTTCTGCCTGTGAAAAAGGTTTTAAATAAAGACCGAAACGTTGGTAATGAGAGTTTAGTTTGAACATGAAGAACTGACCGAGTCCCGATAAATTTTAGTTTGTTTCTAATCCACGGTCAATACTTTTATCAATATATATATATATATATATATATATATATATATATATATATATTATAAATAATAAATATATATAGAAAGTCCGCTGGACCGTTTATTTTAATTGGGGTATATATATATATATATATATATAACTTTAAAATACACAAAGCACAACACAGAAAAAATAATAAAAAGAACACTTACAGAATTCAATATTTCGAACTGTTGTTCGTCATCAGGAGTAGACTAGAAGAGAGGACGGAGTGAGAGAGAGCTCCCCACGTCGAAGAACGGAGTGCGAATCATATATATATATATATATATATATCGTCATCAGGAGTAGACTAGAAGAGAGGACGAAGTGAGAGAGAGAGCTCCCCACGTCGAAGAACGGAGTGCGAATCATATATATATATATATATATATAAGAGAGAGAGAGATTTCACATAACCACGTGAAATAACAATCAATGATTAAACCACAATATGAAATGGGAAAACAAGACTACCTTTCAACCGTAACAAGCGTAAAAACTCAGTTGGGTTTTTGACTCTGACGAAGACCACTTGTCACGGTTGAAAGACCTTAGTTTCATAATTACTTTCTCATTTCATAATTTGGTTTGATCATTGTTTCATATATTATATATATATAATATATATATATATATATATATATATATATATATATATATATATATATATATTTCACTTAATAAAACGAAATACGATCCAAACTGGACACAATAAGAGTTCAAAATTCGAGAAGAGTAACACACAGAGTAAGGAAACACACATACAGACTCAAATGTAATTGTCATTGGTTACTTGCCGTTGCGTCTACAACGTGCTTGGTCTCTCTTTCTCTTTTCTCCTGAAGACGGATTACCCGAAAATTTGAGTCTGTAAGTGTGTTTCCTTACTCTGTGTGTTACTCTTCTTGAATTTTGAACTCGTATATATATATATATATATATATATATATATATATATATATATATATGTATATGTTCACTTGATAAACGAAAAGACGATCCAAACTGGACACAATAACAGTTCAAAATTGAAGATAGGTAGCATACAAAGTAAAGAAACACACTAATAAACTGAAATTTTTGGTCAATCCGTCTTCAGGAGAAAAGAGAAAGGGAGACCAAGCACGTTGTAGACGCAACTGATTAGTCGTTGAGTCTACAACGTGCTTGGTCTCCCTTTGTCTTTTCTCCTGAAGTCGGATTGCCCGAAAATTTGAATTTGTAAGTGTGTTTCTGTACTTTTTGTATGACCTATCTTCAATTTTGAACTGTTATATGTATATATTTGTGTACGATGACAGTAGGTCTTCTCTTAAGCATATATCATTAAAATTAGTTGCACGCTGCTGCTAATTTTAATAAGATATTTACACTCTAACAAATAGGAAAAAAAGAGAGAAAGTCACTACAGAACTCACTTCGATATTTCGACATAAAAAAAAAAATGGTTGGTAACCTGCTAGGGGATCGATTTAATTATAAAAAAGAAATAGTACTCAAGTTTTAAGATTATACAACTCATAGGTGACTAATTTATGCATATTCTATGTTATATTATTTATTTTCAAGACTCTAAATTAGGTTTAAATTGAAAAGAACACAGAAGTGATGTTGTATCGTCCGAATAGATGTGAACGCTCCAAAGGTTGATAACGACTGATTATATATATATATATATATATATATATATATATATATATATATTGGTATACTTTGGGAGCAGACCTTCTTTTAAACATACCTCATTAAAGATCTTGCCAACATTAAGTTTAGTATGTTTCCTACATACCTTTTCAAGGTTTCGAATGCTTCTTTTCCATCTTTGTGGTATCATATAAATTAACTCACCGATTTTTTTATCTTTAAATATATTTTTCATTTTACATGTCCGACGTTTCAGTCTACGTTGACCATTCTCAAGGATGGTTTTTCCAGAATTTTAAAGTTACATTCGTAAAAAATAACTATTTAGTGATTTAAATAATGTTGTGAAAAAGTTCATGTAGGGAATTTTGTAGCAAACCTGTTACTCAATTTTATTAAGGTAGTGTTTTTTTTTTTTTTTTTTTAAAGAATATTGTATTATTAGTTATGTTTGATAGAAGTGATTGTAAATAAGTATTTATTAGAATTGTTAAAAAAACCTTGTATATAGAATCCTTGAGAATGGTCAACGTAGACTGAAACGTCGGACATGTAAAATGAAAAATATATTTAAAGATAAAAAAATCGGTGAGTTAATTTATATGATACCACAAAGATGGAAAAGAAGCATTCGAAACCTTGAAAAGGTATGTAGGAAACATACTAAACTTAATGTTGGCAAGATCTTTAATGAGGTATATATATATATATATATATATATATATATATATATATGTGTGTATATATATATATATATTCATCTTGATGTCCTTTTCTTGACCAACTGTTCATATATTTTTTTGAGATTTATTGAGGGTTTTTGGTCTAATATTCAAAAAACTTCGTTGCCAACGTTTCGATATATATTTATATCATCTTCAGGGCTAAAAACATTGTTACATTGAGCACACTTATTTCAACAAAACTGGTATGCTATTTTGTACATGGTCAACAAAAAATTGAAAAATTACAATGGTAAAACTGTAAGTAAACAGTAAAACATAAACTGTAATTTTACCATAAAAGTAATGGTAAAACAGTAAACATACTTCCCAGGTAAACAAATTTATATCTTTGTAGTTTCCAAACATTATTATAACAAACTTAAATATAAAAATCTATAGTTTTACCATTGTAATTTTTCAATTTTTTGTTGACCATGTACAAAATAGCATACCAGTTTTGTTGAAATAAGTGTGCTCAATGTAACAATGTTTTTAGCCCTGAAGAAATCGTTTAGCCTTGAAGAAATTTTTAGCCTAAATATATATCGAAACGTTGGCAACGAAGTTTTTTGAATATTAGACCAAAAACCCTCAATAAATCTCAAAAAAAAAAAAAAATATATATATATATATACATATATATATATATATATATATAAATCAAAATATAAAAACGGTCCAAACCGGACAGATATATAAATGAAAAAAGACAACAAATAGAAGAAGCGAGAAAACTTACTGGGTCGATATTTCGAACTGAAGTTCGTCGTCAGGGAGAAGAAGGGAAGAAGAAGGGAAGAGGAAGAGGCACGTGCGTCCACTCGTAGAAGCAGAGGGCTACAGTAGCCCTCTGCTTCTGCGAGTGGACGCACGTGCCTCTTCCTCTTCCCTTCTTCTTCCCTTCTTCTCCCTGACGACGAACTTCAGTTCGAAATATCGACCCAGTAAGTTTTCTCGCTTCTTCTATTTGTTGTCTTTTTTCATTTATATATATATATATATATATATATTGGTATACTTTGCGAGCAGACCTTCTTTTAAACATACCTCATTAAATATCTTGCCAACATTAAGTTTAGTATGTTTCCTACATACCTTTTCAAGATTTCGAATGCTACTTTTCCATCTTTGTGGTATCATATAAATTAACTCACCGATTTTTTTATGTTTAAATGTATTTTCCATATTACACAGGTCCGACGTTTCGGTCTACGTTGACCATTTTCAAGGATTCTTTATACAAGGTCTTTTTACAATTCTAATAAATACTTATTTACAATAACAATTACATCACTTCTATCAAACATAACTAATAATAAAATATACTTTTAAAACCACTACCTTAATAAACATGAGTAACAAGTTTGTTTCCAAAATTCCCTACATGAACTTTTACACAACATTATTTAAATCACTATATAGTAATGTTTTTTTTTTTCACGAATGTAACTTTAAAATTCTGGAAAAACAACTGGGACTGATCATTAAGGTTCGGCTTCTTTAAGGTCTTCTTAAGGTATGTAGGAAACATACTAAACTTAATGTTGGCAAGATGTTTAATGAGGTATATATATATATATATATATATATATATAATAAACTATATTAAGGTATTGTTTTCTTGACCACAAAATCAAACAAAATAGTAGGTATTGCACTTTTTTAACAAACTTCATTATTTCTAAATATTCATAGTCAAATATTATATCTTTGATCAATTAACAAGCGTGATTAAAAAGAAATAATACAAATATATAATACTGTATCCAGAAATAAGAATATTTTATATAATTTTTAATATAATTATTTTATTATTCTTTTATCATAATCATAATAAATGTTAATTTTTTTTTGTTAACAATAAAACAAGCGATTGTTTTTTTTTTGCATAAATTAAAAAAAAAAATATTAAATAAAAGAGAATTTTAAAGCAGAGATTAAGAGTTGAGAATGAAAGATTAGCTTTTGAAGTGGAGTTTTTGATGGTGAATAGGTAAACAGGCAAAGCTCTCCCGCCATTCCACCCCCCCCCCCCCCCCCCCCCCCCCAATCATAGCCAATCATAGCCAACCAATTTAATCTCTTGCTTCTTTGTAAACAATGATTTGTGTGACCTTTGTACCATAAAACAGTCCAATAATAAACCTTTCAAAATCAATCTATAGCATATCATCATCATGGCCTTTCCAACAATTCCTAATTAAGTCTTATATTTTATTATCAATAGTGTAACCTGACACCTACTAAAGTTACACTAATTATTATTATTATGTATTAATTGTGAAAGATTATCCAATTAATTAAGTTAAAAGAAAAATTTGAAGAAAAACATAAATTGATTTTTATTGTTTCAGTTTTTAGTGAAATTGAAATGTTGTTAAAAAGATTATTTATTTTATTTTTTTTTTTTTAGAATTCTTTTCTTAATTGGAAAAAAGGGATCCTACGAGCATTGTTTTCCAACATCAATAATAAGAAATCAAAAACACAACAACATCAACCATACATACAACACCAAAATAAAGAAAACAATAACAACGTTTTTGTGATTGTATGTTTTTCAGTTTTTAGGATACACAAATCATGTATAGGTGGTACACGACTATATGGTATATATATATATATATATATATATATATATATATATATATATATATAGAGTAGCAGTTTGCTTCTCAACGCGAGTACTTCGCACTTCTTCCCGATGACGACGGATGTCGAAATATCGAAGTGAGTTCTGTAGTGTCTTTCTGTGTTCTTTTCTATGTGTTAAAGTGTATATATATATATATATATATATATATATATAAACTATAATTTTCCAAAAAAAAAACACAGAAAAGAAATCACTGAACTCACTACTATATTGCGATGTCCTCGTCGTCAGGAATAGATGTCAATCGCTCCAAAGGTTGAGAACGACTGACATATATATATATATATATATATATATACAATTAAAAGAAACGATCCAGCGGACTTTTTAAATAAATTCAAAACGAAGGAAACACACAGAAAGACACAGACATAACTCACATCGATATTTCGATGTGAGTTATGTCTGTGTCTTTCTGTGTGTTTCCTTCGTTTTGAATTTATTATATATATATATATATATATATAAATTATACAAGTACTATATATATAATATATTATATATCTTGTACTGAAAAAGTACAATTTATTTTATGTGAACAATAAATTTTAAAATGTAGAAATTTGGGTTTTGAGAAATATATTAGAAATAGGTAAAAACGTCATACCTCGTAAGATGATCTTGGGGTCGTTGGAGCGTTTTCGGACGTTGTCCATCTTCGATCGCAACAAACCTAGTTAATTTATTTGTTTGAGGTTTGTTGCGATCGAAGATGGACAACGTCCGAAAACGCTCTAACGACTCCTAGGTCATCTTACGAGGTATGACGGTTTTACCTATTTCTAAAATAAATCATACTGAAACTAACCTCAGTGGTATTAACAATATGCATGTATTTGATAAACATACGTAAATTGAAACATACATAGATTTATGTTGACATGATAAAACCTTTTTAGATTGAATGCTATCTGTTGTTCCGATTCGTTTTTAAACAACATATACAAAAGGTGTTTTTCTATCTGTCAATCCACATTCCTCTATAGCCTTCTAAATATATTCATTGTTTTGTTTTGCTTCAATAAGAAAATAAAGGCAATAAATAAGAGATAGGTTATTTTAAAACTAGGTTTTTATTTGAAAAGTCTTTTGATCTATAATATCCATTTAACCGGCTTTGCCTCGCCCTTTCTTCTTCATCTTTTGATCAAAGTATAATGCTATATTTCACTTTTAGTCAGTTTTGTAATCTTTTCCTGATTTCACTGCTACAAGTATTGTTTAGAATATTATATTTATAAATGTATATGCTTCAGAGTAAACTATGGGTAAACTGTAAATAGGAAAGCACACTTAGAGTCTTACTGAGGGTCAAACAAAAGTTTTTTCTTAAGAACCTGTACTAGTATAGCTAATAGAACACTATATATATATATTATATATATATATATATATATATATATATATATATATAATATCAGTTCACAAATGAAGAAAAGCAACACACAGAGAAAGAGACACACTTACAAACTCAAATTTTCGGATGATCCGTCTTCAGAAGAAAAGAGAATGGGCGACCAAGCACGCCGGAAACACATGGTTGTGTTTCCGGCGGCTTGGTCGCCCATTCTCTTTTCTCCTGAAGACGGATCATCCGAAAATTTGAGTTTGTAAGTGTGTCTCTTTCTCTGTGTGTTGCTTTTCTTCATTTGTGAACTGATTTGTGTCCAGTTTGGAACGTATTTTTCGAATTTTAAGTGGATATATATATATATATATATATACATAGTGTAGTCCTTTTCTTGACCAACTGTTCATATATTTTTTTGAGATTTATTGAGGGTTTTTGGTCTAATATTCAAAAAGCCTCAATAAATTTCAAATATATATATATATATATATATATAATATATATTACACATTTACACAAAGCACGACACAGAAAAGAGAATACAAAGAAAACTTACAGAATTCAATATTTCGAACTGTTGTTCGTCATCAGGAGAGTAGACTAGAAGAGAGGACGAAGTGAGAGAGATCTCCCCACGTCGAAGAACGGAGCACGAATCAATATGAATATATATATATTTATATATATATATAGTGTTAAACTGAATTGCCTTAATCAAACATACCTTTCTTTTAAGCAGTTTTTCATAATTTTAGCTAATTTCAATTCGTCTTGATTCAGCTGGTGAATTATTTCAGCAAAACTCCGGTTGGCCATCACTATTTATTAACTAACATTTGACGACATGTTTCGGTTGTCTCCAACCATCTTCAAAAATAAAATTGTTATCAATCAAACAAGTATGTAAACATAACAGTAAGCTAAATAAAATTTTCACTAAACAAAATAAATGTCACTATGTCTAATACTAGATAACATTAGGGTTTCAAAATATTACAAGGATGGATAAAAAGATAAATTGAGGTTAGGATGGGGGGGACCGTTCACCCTAGCAGTTTGAGCTGACGTGTGCAGCCTGTCTGCTGTTGGTTTAATTTAGGCTTATTATCCAGAATCAGAAGTGCTTCCAATAATTGCAATCTGTTTTGATCTTGTTCAAGTCTGAGTATTTTGGTGTTTTCCGTGAGCGTCTTTCTAGAGAGTTGTTGTTTGTGCATTATAGTTGTGTGTTCACGTATGGCTCCAGCTCCAAGGTGCATAGTCAGACGGCGGGATAATGTAGTGGTCGTCATTCCTATGTACGAATGCTTTTGGACTTCACAGTTTCCAATAGGGCAAGTGTATTCGTACACAAGATTGGTTTTCTTTAATTGGTCTATTGTCGTCTCTTGGCTTTTCATGATGAGGTTGCATGTGGTGGAGCTTTTGTAATATATTATAATGTTAAGTTTATCCTGAGGGTTAGTACAAGATGTATTATTTTTTATGATTGTTTTTAAAATTCTTTCATCTACTTTGTATAGTTGGGACTACTGATTTTTGTAATAGATCCTGTGGTTAGTGCCTGTATTTTGGTCAATGTGGGTTTCATTAGATCTTGTATTTAGATTCATTAAATAAATTTGAAGAATTCTATCGAAGTGCCTATTGCTGTAACCATTGTTGATAAATGACTGTTTATACTGTTGGATGGTTGTGTTGAATGAATTCCAGTCTGACGATATTTTGTAGGTTCATGCCATAAGTGAATGCTCCCAACGCTATAAAGACAACACTGTTAAATATTTTGTAAGTTCTGTGAATGAGTGCTTTAATCCCAAACATTAGTCCTTTCCTGTGCTTTCACCCTTTTAAAACACCACTCTTCCCTCCCACTCTTCTCAACCCCTCACCAGATGTTTTCTGCATCTAGTGTTTCAGTTGGTTTTTTGACTCTGACGAAGACCACTTGTTACGGTTGAAAGATCTTAGTCTTGTTTTCCCATT
Source organism: Hermatobates lingyangjiaoensis (assembly GCA_026182355.1). NCBI lineage: Eukaryota > Metazoa > Arthropoda > Insecta > Hemiptera > Hermatobatidae > Hermatobates > Hermatobates lingyangjiaoensis. The sequence goes on along the minus strand of JAPFBL010000289.1, from coordinate 439,401 downwards.
TCATATTGTGGTTTGATCATTGATTGTTATATATCTTTGTGGGTCTGTTAAAAAGTCATTCTATCCGTTGAAGAAATGATGGGTGTTGAACCAATGCACTTCATATAAACAGTACTAAGCAAAAAATATAGAAATATGAAAAGAAACAAATAAATTAAATTAAATACTTTTGATCATTATTTGTATTTTTTGAGTTCTATATTACTATATTATATACTATATGAAATATATAAAAGTTAGTATAATAGTATAAATTTATGTATTATTTTATCATTAAATATAACTGTTAGTGTATTAGTGTTAAATTCATGCATTTCGTCATTACCACAGAGGTTAGTATTATTAATATTAAACACATAATCTACCGTCTTACATCGTACACTGCTGCTGAAGCTCTCTGACAGGTTTCGGGCGTCACCCATCTTCAACAAGAACTGATCTAAGGAATCCTACCTTTCTTATTATATATATAACCTACCTACTATCCCAATGCTGACTAGATTTTATTATTTAATTATTTTAACTCTATTTTATTTTTATTTTATTATTATTTTAGTTACTGTTATTCAGTCTAATTCTTTTCCTATTATTTTCGTCTTTTTCAAGTCTGTCAAGTCGTCGTTTCATTTTCATATTACTATATTATATACTATATGCAATATATAAAAGTTAGTATAATAGTATAAATTTATGTATTATGTTAATATTATATATATAACTATTAGTATATTAGTTTTAGTACAATAGTATAGATTTATACTATTTATATTATGTTAGGTCCATGAAATTATTCTGGGAAATGATTTTCTGTCGTTAAATAAATATATAATAATAATAATAATATAAGAAATATATTATTTCACAGTCAACATTGGTGACTGCATTGTTCAAAATTAATATATTATCAACTTTTCTAGATTGGATTATTGAACAGAGGTTGAGTAGAACAGAGTTATTATGTAATGGTTAACACTGCTGAATTATTGAGGAACTTTAGAATTACATTAGTTATTCCTTCAATAGTTGAATCCCATGGGTTATTAGAGGTATTAAGTGTTATTAGTTGCGTGTTGTTTCAGAAATATTTTGTGTAAATTATCGTCAGTATACTTTATATAATTAAACAATAATCGAAAATAAGATGTTTTTTATATCGTAATAAGTAATATTGGGCAGAGGGGCTAGGGTAGCTCAGTGGTAACGTACTCGCCTCTATACTGGTAGGTCTGGGGTTCGATCCCCATCTGGCCCTCGATTTATTCACGCAGGACGTGAATAAATCCAGTACGTCGTCTTCAGAGAGAGAACGTTAAACCCGAGCCTATACGATGTCAGGTACACGTTAATGCCTATTTGAAATGCACTTGAGTTAAGGCAAAATTTAGGACTCCTAATGTAGAACCTGTAGAATTACTTTTTAATTTATATTAGTTACTAAAGTTACACATCAAGGCAGAACAAATTTCTTGTTTTCTATCATTTCGGCACCATTTCGATCCATTTATTGTAATTTCATGTACAATTATTACCACTACAGTGGAAGTTTGTATGAATAAATACAAAATATTTCATTATATATTCGAAGTAGATTTATGCTATTGTTTAATATGTTATTAACAAAAAGGAGTTAAAACCGCTTTGATATCTGCCGAGTAGTCTCCGAGATAATAGAAGTTGAAAATCCTGCAAGATTAGCAAAACCTCGTGTTTTTTACGATATTTATGATGTGCGTTTAGCGGGACTGAAAGGGTTAATAGAAGACATTGAATTTGGGATATCATCGGTCAAAGTGTTGCAACCAAGACCAACGACCAACGATTCTTTCCGCGCACTGTAGTTGCAGTTCCAGGTCACGGACCTACTACTGCTGAGTTATTTGTTTGGTATTCATTATACATTATTTCGTGGTCGTCTGGTCTTCTTAAGACGTGAAATGTAGTCAGTGTAGGTTTGGCTTTCTATTTCAACAACAGCGTCTATGATGGATATGGTTGGGGAGTTCTTAGGGATAGGCTCTGAACAAGGGGGTTTGGATGGGGTGGGATTTTCGTCTCCTCATTGGCCACCAGTCTACTTGTGAATTCGTTAATTGATTCTAACATAAGGTCTCTTTGAATATCCACATTTCTGGCATACCAAGGTGCCCCAAATGTTGCAGAGTATAGTCTAGCCGAATCTTAGGGTCCTTCTGTCTGTATCAGTGTAGATAATATCTTATGGTCTACTGCACTTTGCCTGTAGGCTACTTTTAGCCTATATTAATTTACTATATTATAGTGCGTGATTGAATGGTTTGTCAACCCTGATTAAAATCATATTAAATTTTAATTGCCAATTAAAAAACATGAATTGTATAAAAAAATAACACGTTAATCGCGATGATTAACGCGATTGATTGTCAGCTCTATTAATAAGTGTGATATGATTTAACGAGAGTTGTATATTATTTATTTATAAATTCAAGCTAATTTCTAAATTCTAGAAATGATAAGCTAACTCATTTCACAGATTGATTTGCTTGGGTTTATTCTATATTGGATTCAGCATTCCAACATTCTTTCTCGATTGTCCCGCCCTCTACTTTTCATTTATTATTATGAAAGCAAACATCAACAAAAAACTATATTCATCCTCCATCAATATTGATATAACTATGTGTATTGTTAACAGTTTATATATACATAATAAATGTTCATAGAAGGTTGGATATCCTTGAGGCTTTATACATCAACGACATCCAACCTTCTATGAACATTCAGGCCAATAGTACAGGCATAATACCAAGTTGTAAGAACTTCGATAGTTCTTATAAACTTAATAGGCCTTCACTGACAGGACCCCCAAGCAATGTGTATAACCTTCCACTTGTCACAGTGGACTTGTTTTTTCACAATGATTGTCTATTTCTATTCATCCCGTTATTTTTAATAATTTTAATGTTTCTTTAACTTTTACAAAATTCTTTTTGTATTAGTTTACGCTTAATTAGTTTCAACCGTATACCTGATGATGATTTAGGTGAAATGAAAAGCTTGTAAGTCAAAATATATTATTGAGTAACCTAAGGAATTATTTCTTCGACGCCTCTGGGACAACTCCGTCATGAAATGACTCCCTACCAAAGAAAACTAGTTAAGAAACTAGAAAACGATAGTAGAAAGGTCGTGAATGCGGAAGCTGCCGTCTAGTTTAATAATATATATATATATATATATATTATTGAAAATGACTCCAAATTTAGGTGATACCTGTTTCTTAACAAGTTTCTCAATTTTTCTAAATAACACTCTCGTTATTTCGTCTACACAATAAAGTACATCTCCTATGGTCGACATGTTTCGAATGATCAACATTCATCATCAGGACGTGAATAAGATCTAAGGTGAAACACTCACCCCACAGGATTAACGCCCACCATTTCTTCAACTTTATGGAAAACAACCCCTTCTACCTTCTCCATGTATATAATAAACCAGATATTTCAGATTGGATTTTATAATAATCTAAGTTATTGATCTACTATTTAAAATATTATTTCGATTATTTAACTTAAATGTATTTTAATCATAATTATAATTTGAAAATAAAATGTATAAATATTTTCATTTTAAATACATTGAAAATAAAGAAAGAATATATTAGAATTAAAATATTGTTAAATCTTTTTTTTTTTTTTGTAATGTAAAATGACAATAGCGAAATTATCTGACTAAACCACTTTGAATCTGGAAGACAGGGGATAGTCACGTTTTGTGGGGAAATCGAGCGGGGATTATTAGCTCGGGACTTTCTACTAGTGGGAGGGGTGGAGAACAAGAATGAGAGTTTATCCTTAATGGGAGGGAGAGAGAGTGAGAGGGAGGGTCTCGAGCTTAAACCATTTGGCTGGTATGAAATAAGCTCATTTTAACTCCAAACCAAAGTCATACTATGCAGCAGACAATCTCTCGTCATTTCCCTCTGTATTCATGCCATCATATATATATATATAAGATTCAGTAATATATCGACCGTTTGATAGAATAGGTGTGTTCTCTAATCGTGTTGATATGTGATTTCTTATTATCCTTTGTTTGTAGGCCTATGAAAAAGGTATTAAATAAAACCGAAACGTTGGCAACGAGAGTTTGATTTTTTATCCTGGAAAATTGACCGAACCCCGATTAGAGAACACACCTATGTATATATATATATATATATTATATATATATATATATAATATATATATACATGGAATTAAAGTATGCAACAGCTTCTGCATTGACGACCTTTTTGCTGATAGCCTCGATTTTTCTCACTATCGTTCGATGTTGCTGAGGTAACTTCCATATATGATGGGCCAGAGACATGTAATCGTAACAAGAAAAACTATTCAGAAAACTAATAACAAACAACTTTAATGAAATACTAAAATCCTAAGTAGAAACAAACTTTCGACCATACATTGGTCATCTTCAGGTTACACTACGATGAAACCTATTGAATGTTAATATAATAATCTTTAAAAAAACTAAACATAACAAGTTTAACAGATATAATACAATGAACAAACAATACAGTGAATGAGAGGAAAACAAAGAGTAGGTTCCAGCTGGAACGACATGTTTCGAATGTACCACATTCATCATCAGGATTCATTCGAAACATGTCAACTAGCAATATTGGTGATAAGCTTTATAGTTTTAATGAAGAGACGAGGAAGGAATTCCGGATACTGGAGAAATTGTGTAAGAAACAGATACAAGCAAAATACGGGGCGTTATTTAACAATATATGTTTAAATGAAGGACTGCTTCCAACTTTTACAAATATATATATATACATGTTTTGAGGATATTAAAAAACGCTTCTTCGCCAACGTTTCGACATATATTTATATCCTAAAACATTAATAATATTATAATAATATTAATATTAATAATATTAAGTACTAAAACATTAATACTTTGAGCACAAATATTACGACTACATTAAGTCTATTGTTTGCTAATATGTAACAAAAAAGATTAATTATGGATTTACGCATTCCAGTCTGGTTTTGTATTATATTGATAAGAATTTTCAGAGATTTAAATTTGTTTACCTGGGAAGTCTATTGTGTATCCTTGGTTTTTTTCCATTTATATAAACTTCTCTACATGTTAAATAAATAACACATAGTTGCTAGGGCTACACATTGACCTGGAGGTTGCATTTTTTGTTATGTTACTTCCTGTATGTTGGAAGACCCAGTATTTATTTGTTTTATACGGTTTTGCAAAATTAAGTATTGTGTCCTTACGCTTGTCTGTTTGATTGTGAAAAAATGTTTGTGTATATTTTACTGAGTTTTTCTCCGTCTCTTGAGTTACATGTGTTTGTGTTTCTTCCTATATGGATTATTTCTTTTCCTAGTCTTTTTCGCAAATGTGTTTTCTTTATCTATTATAACGGGATTTTAAAAAATCGAAATTTTTCTTACATATTAACAACAATAGACCTTAATTTATTAATGTTTTAGCCCTGAGGAGGACATTAATATATGTCGAAACGTTGACGAAGAAGCGTTTTTTAATATCCTGACCAAAACCCTCAAAAAAATTTCAAAATCTGTGAATATAGAGTGGTCAAGAAACAAGGAGCATGATGTATATATATATATATATATATAATATATATATATATATAAATAAAATAAATAAATTCAAAACGAAGGAAACCCACAGAAAGGTTCTGTGTATTTTATTTTAAAAAAGTCCGCTGGACCGTTTCTTTTAATTGTATATATATATATATATATATATATATATATATATATATATATATATATATATATATATATATGGTGTGTTCTCTAATCGGGGTTCGGTCAATTTTCCAGGATAAAAAATCAAACTCTCATTGCCAACGTTTCGGTTTTATTTAAAACCTTTTTCATAGCCAGAAGTAAGAATTTTTTAACTAAAAAATGAAATTTACATTATTTAAAGGAACAACAATGTTAACCGGACAAAACCTTCGACTAGACTTACATATATATATATATATATATATATATATATATATAGTTCAATGTACATAAAGAAACGTAGAGAAATTAAAAACACACAATTACAGTCTCTAATTTTCGGTTGAACCGTCTTCAGGAGAGATAAGAAAGGGAAACCAAGCGCACTGGTACAGAGACAGTTGGAGACCCTCTATCCAACCGTCTCTGTACCCCAGTGCGCTTGGTTTCCCTTTCTTATCTCTCCTGAAGACGGTTCAACCGAAAATTAGAGACTGTAAGTGTGTGTTTTTAATTTCTCTACGTTTCTTTAAGTACATTGAACTGTATTTGTCCATTTCGGATCGTATTTTCATCAAAAAAGTGTATATATATATATATATATATATAGTTAGCGTCTGACCGTTTAGTGCTAAATCTCAACACACATAGTCGACTAAATATTTCATTCTTTACAACTCTCTATTCAGATCATTTTTCTACTCTGCAACATCGTTCAAGGTATTTGTAATCTCAAAAAAAAAAAAAAACTATACAAGATTATAAGAAGCGTTGTATAAATTTTAATATTTACCTATCAGCGCTTGCAGGTGGTCTTATCGATAAAAGTTTATATTAAAAATGTTTGTTTACAATTCAACATCAGATAATGATGCCTTTGTTTACTTTTTTTTATATTCTAAAGGTGATATTAAAAACTTGAAAATAATTAATATTTCCTGTTTCCAACCGCATTATTTTTTCTTTTTTACTTTACTATAAGTAAAGTATAGTGTTCGTGGAAAAAAATCGATCTCGAGATTTTGACGGAATTATATGTTTTGAGGTCGCAAAAGTCGTTTTATGCTGATATCTGTGGGTGTGTGAGTGTGTTAGCATTGCTTGTATTTTTTAATTTATTCTTGATCAAGGTGAAGAAATTTTGCTCATTTGTTATTTTGATTCCGTTTTAATTATGATTAATTAATTAAATATAAGTTAATTATAATTTGCTTCGGAATATCTATTTTTTTTTCTTGATGTTCAAGATGAAGAAAATTTTGCTCATTTCTTATTTTGCTCCCATTTTAATTATGGTTAATTAATTAAGTATAATTTAAAGATAATTTCATTAACCTTTGCTCTTAAATATCTATTTCTTTTAATTTATTCTTGTTCAATATCAAGAAAATTTTGCACATTTGTTATTTTGATCCCGTTTTAATTATGATTAATTAATTAAATATAATATCATTAGGGTTTTCTCCCAAATATTTATTTTTTTTTTAATTTCTTGGTGTTCAAGATGAAGAAAAATTTTGCTCATTTCTTATTTTGTTCCCATTTTAATTGTGGTTAATTAATTAAGTATAATTTAGTTAATTTCATTAAGCTTTGCTCATAAATTTATTTTTTTTTAATTTATTGATGATATTGTGGTTTGATCATTGATTGTTATTTCACATGTTTGTTGTGAATTTTTTTTTTATATATATATATATATATATATAAACTATATTGATACGAAGAACATACATACAGAAATGAAACAGAGTTTCACTACTATATTTCGATGTCCTCGTCATCGTCATGATGGAATTGTTTCATTTAATTGGTTTTATATATATATATATATATATATATAACCAGTTACTACCCGTTGGCTAGTAATATAGGTTGGCTATTATAGGGTTACTAGCCGTTGCGTCTACAACGTGCTTGGTCTCCCTTTCTCTTTTCTCCTGAAGACGGATTCACGGAAACTTGAGTTTGTAAGTGTGTTTCCTTACTTTGTGTGCTACCTAGCTTCAATTTTGAACTGTTATATATATATATATATATATATATATATATATATAATATATTGACTCTGACGAAGTTTTTGGCTCTGACGAAGACCGCTTGTTACGGTTGAAAGATCTTAGTCTTGTTTTCCCATTTTCATATTGTGGTTTGATCATATATATATATATAAAATTTTTAAGATTTCTTGAGGGTTTTTGGTTTACATATTAAAAAAACACTTCTTTGCTAACGTTTCGACATATTTATATCCTCCTCAGGGCTATAACATTGACATATTCAGCACAATTATTACATCTATATTAGGTCTATTGTTTGCTATTATGTACAAAAATGATAAACTATAGTGAAGAAAATTTGCTCATTTGCTATTTTGCTCCCACCTTAATCATGGGTGACCCACAATAACCAAAAACTTGAGATTGTTAAAATAATTGATCCCTAAATTAATCCTTATAAGAGTAAATACATCAAACTAATAAAAAAAACTGTTTTTGTTGTTTTCTTTGTAGTAAAGTTGAGTGTAGTCGACTTCAGATTTTTATTTTAGATGCTATTCATGTTTGAATTGAATATTTAGTAGGTTAGGTAGAACATGGTGTCTGTTGGGTCTGCTATTATATTAATAATTAAATACGAAATTAAGTTTAGCCAAAGTTAACATGACAGTCACTGACATCTAGACAGTACGGAGTTCACCATGTCAACTAATCTAATATATACTTGAGAATGACTTTTTGCTTTGGAGGCGGGTGGGGGGATGTCTGTCCGTACATCGCTTTCTAAATTACTACTTACTAGATGAGCTGACTCATATTGATAATTAGGCATATCTAATTGCTGTAATTAAACTACAGCTACAAATCAAAGTCATCATAATTAATCAGTATTACAATTCATTGTGAAATGATTACGTCATTATGACAGTACTTATATTCTCTAACTAGACTACCCATGACCCGTTGTGTCAATCAGAAATCATAACAATACGTATTGAAATTAATTCACTGAACATGATTGACAGCGATAATTTTAATTGTTGTTTCTTGTTATTAAGACACGGAAGCAGATCCTTACATGACCCAAGCTTTTGATATAGTATTCTTAACATTATTCAAGATATATACACATAAGTGTATTCAGCAAAATAAAAAACAATTAAAAGTAAAAAAAATTATTTATTTTATCATTTAAATAAATAAAACATCAATTCAAGTTATATGCACAATGAAATATATTTAAAACAAACAAAATTTGTAAATTGAAATATTCAATTTATTTACCCAACATAAAATAACATTAATGAAAGGAATGTATCTTTATAATATTACCTTCGAACATTCGTATTTTATCTGACAGTTGTGTTCAAGTTTCTTTGTAAAATCATTCACTTTTAACCTCTAATGTAGTAGTTTATTATATATTTGTTGCATTTATTTATAATACATTTGCACTACTGTCATCACCGGGCACGCAAGCCTCTGAGCTACTCTGGCTCCATGCCTTAATTTTATTACCAATGTTTATATTTCGCAAATTTTAAATTCAATAATTTTTTTATTACATTTATTTTTAATATATTTGTGCTACTGTCATCGGCGAGCACGCAATCCACTGGGCTACCCTGGCTCAATTACTTTAGTTTATTACCAGTTTTATACTACACAAATATTAAATTAAAAAAAGAATTTTTTTTGTTACATTTACGTATAATACATTTGCACTACTGCAATCGGCGAGCACGCAAGACACTTGCTACCGTGGGCCCAATTTTGGGAATATAGAGATAATTTTCTTTTATTTATCATTATTCAGGTAGTAAATAATATATATTTAATTTCACGTCTCTATCTACACGGGAAATGAGTGAACAAACAAACAAACAAACAAATTCATTTATTATATATATACAAGTTATATACTGTAAGTTATATACTTTATATATAGAGACTAGCATTTAATAGAGCATACCAAGTTAAATAGTCCGTTCTGTTATCATATTGTTTGTCCTTTGAGTGTACATTGAGGAACATGTTTCCTGTTAAACCAGTCATGAACAATCTGCGACCAGCGGGCCACATGCGGCCCCAAAATGTGTTTTTATGCCGCCCTCCTAAATTAACTGGAATTCTATCTTAATAATAAAAATTATTTTGCTTTTTTCTTTGAGAGCTTAACAACAACAAATGTTTTAGTTTTTGTTTTATTTTTCTTTGAGAGCGTAACAGCAACAAATGTTTTAGTTTTTGTTTTATTTTTCTTTGAGAGCTTAACAGCGACAAATGCTTTAGTTTTTGTTTTATTTTTCTTTGAGAGCTTAACAGCAACAAATGTTTTAGTTTTTGTTTTATTTTTCTTTGAGAGCGTAACAGCAACAAATGTTTTAGTTTTTGTTTTATTTTTCTTTGAGAGCTTAACAGCGACAAATGCTTTAGTTTGTGTTTTATTTTTCTTTGAGAGCTTAACAGCAACAAATGTTTTAGTTTTTGTTTTATTTTTCTTCGAGAGCTTAACAGCAACAAATGCTTTAGTTTTTGTTTTATTTTTCTTTGAGAGCTTAACAGCAACAAATGTTTTAGTTTTCGTTTTATTTTTCTTTGAGAGCTTAATAGCAACAAATGTTTTAGTTTTTGTTTTATACAACGCTACTAATCCTTTGGGGAATGAGTTGTGATAATATTATCATATATCATTATGAAATAATGTTACATGATAATAATTTTTATTATAAGAATGACAAGAAGTAAATTAATTATTAACACAGTATATTATATATATATATATATATATATATATATATATATATATATATATATATATATATACTTAAAATAAACAGTGACACATAGACTGAAACATAACAAAAGACTCAGTTTTCAATATTTCGACCGTAATGGCGGTCAGTTCTTCAAGTTCACATTAAATTCTCAATGCCAACGTTTCGGTATTTTTTATTTAAAACTTATTTCATAGGAAAAATTATACAATTTTAAAAACGAAAAACTAAGTATTACATTTGGAAATTTTTTTTTTGCAAAGAAAACAATTTGCAGATTTCAGAAACGACTGTCTACATTCAATGAACACGTGACTGAACTATTTTATACTAAGCAAATATTATACTTCTGCCTATGAAAAAGGCTTTAAATAAAAACCGAAATGTTTGCAATAAGAGTTTAATTTGAACGTGAACGACTGATTAAGTCCTGATAAACTTTTATTTCAGTTAAATCACCACAAATTATTGAATATTATCATTCTGTGGCCTTTCGTTTATCACGTCGTCAGAGTGCCATAATCTTCAACCATTTATGCTAAGTTACCTGAATATTTATAACACGTGTTATTGTGAAAATTTTGTGTATATATATATATATATATATATATAAAGATTTCACAGAAACACGTGAAATAACTATCAATGATCTAACCACAATATGAAAATGGGAAAACAAGACTAAAATCTTTCAATCGTAACAAGCAGTCTTCGTCAGAGTCAAAAACCCAACTGGGTTTTCATAAGAGTCAGCTGAGTTTTTGACTCTGATGAAGACCGCTTGTTACGGTTGAAAGATGTTAGTCTTGTTTTCCCATTTTCATATTGTGGTTTGATCATTGATATGTATATATATTGTATTTTTTGTTTGTATAAACTATCATTTATTTTTTTAAAACTACCAACTCAATAGATTTTATAAAGCTTCACAAATGATATAAAATATATTCTATATATCAGCGGTTCCCAACCTTTCAAATATAGCGACCCATTTTAGAACAAGCAATCAGGAAGCGACCCCAATCGTTAAAATATCTTTTATACATTTATTTTTTCTATAAGAAACTGGCATATATTGCAATTTTTTCAGTGAAGTAACTGTATATTCCTTAAATATATGATTAATATAGAATTTATTAATTAATTTCAAAGCTCCTACAAAACATTAATTAATTGCAAATCAATTTCAAAGTATTCAAACAAACAAATTTCATACCGTTATGTAACTTTACTAAAGTATGTTTATGAACTGACCTTAATGAGATGGCTGTTATTGTAGCTTTTTAGCTAGCAATTCTATCCTGGGCTCCGTTGTCGATATGACACACCTCAAGTCGTGTTCCACATCTAATTTATTTCGGTACTTGTTTTTAAGGATGAGTAGTTGGGAGAAGGCTGTTTCACATAAGTAAGTTGTTGGGAAGGGCAATAAATTCCTTATTGCGATTTCTGATATTACTACTGATATTACTGAATTTATATAATTGTCTTAATTTTATTTTATAATGTTATTTATTTAACTGTCTCCTGTTTTTACCGTGTTTTATATAATATTCACATTCGGGTCAAAATCAATTGGCGACCCCATGGCATTGGTGTCACGACCCCGTTTGGGGACGCGACCCACAGGTTGGGAACCACTGCTATATATAAAGGTAATACAAGAGGAGAAGTAGGCAGTTAGTATTTTTTTAATAAGACCAATCAATAGTATTGTAAGTTACACGCTTTATAATGGGCGGTTTTGATGTCAAAGAAAAAGAAGAACATAAAGGTGGTGACTCGAAAGATAAGAAAACTTTAAAAAGAATAATGGCTAGAAGTGATAGGGGGGGGGGGGCTGCAGGGTGTCAACGAGAAGGGGGGGGGGGGGAATACTTTAAGTCGTTAGCAAACAGCTTTCAAATTTTCACTGCCCCCCCCCCCCCGCCCCGTCACTCATCTCTCTCTCTCTCACTCCATTCTCTTTCCTTTAACCACTTTTGCTATTAATTTCAACTTTTTCTCATAAAATTCCGCTTACATCGCCAACCCCCCCCCCCCCCCCCCCCCAACAACACCACCACCACCTAGGGGTCTTTCAAGTTTTAAGTTCCCCCTCTTAATCACAGTCTAATAGGATTAAAAACTGAAAATTCCTTTTTCAAAAAAACTTTTCCATTTCGAAGTAGGTATATCAATTTTTTTTGTTCGTTTCCAATCATTTTTAAATTATTTTATTCATGGGTAAAAATCATTTCTTTAATTATTTTAACGTGTTATGTCATTTTATGATTCATATATTCTTAGTTAGGATTCTATAAATAAATAATAATCCTCGTAGGAATATTTATTTCTATAGATTAAATAGTATTCGAAATAACAAATTTTAAAAAATTTGTTACTTTCCAGTGTTAATGACGATAATGAAATTTTTATCGTAGTAGGACGTTGGACCCGAGCCTGTATGATGTCAGGCACTCGTTAAAGTTCCCTATTCTACTGTACACTTCAATTATGTAAAATTTAGAACTGTCAAGGTACAATCAAAAGGTAATATGGTTTTTCCATTCAAATTTAGCTATGGTAAAACCACATTACCTGTTCATTATACATTGCGAGTCCTAAGTCCTAAATTTTACATACTATTGAAGTTTATAGTAGAATAGAGAACTTTAATGAGGGAGGTCCTGACATCGTATAGGCTCGGGTCCAACGTCCTACTACGATAAAAATGTTATTATCGTCATTAACACTGGAATGTAAATGAATAGATCATGTGGAAATATTACAAGAAACTCCCTCCAAGTAGGGGTACTACATTAGAGGGAAAAAAGTATTCAAATTAACACTATCCAGTGTTAAGAACGATAATGAAATTTTTATCGAAGTAGGACGGTGGACCCGAGCCTGTACGATGTCAGGACCTATTCCTTCCCTATTCTACTATACCAGCGCTTCTTAAACTTTTTTACTTCAGGGCGCACCTATGAAACCAAACCAAAACTTTGGGGCGCATCACTGATTATAATATAGAAAATTTAGTCCTGTGATTTGATAACAGGAAAATGATTGGAAATTAAAATGTATAGTTTTTTTTAAGAAAAAGAAAAAAAGAGAGAGTGAGAGAGAGGGAGGGCTAGTAAAAATGATTTAAATCCCCGAGTAAAGGCACAGATGAAGTATTATCCATTCATGCTTAAAGATTAAAGAAATTTACCTTCCAGTTCAAAATATGAAGTAGCCGAGACTTGACTCAGACTTGAAAACCCCATACTTGGTGTTTTCTCAAATAAATTAAAATGGTGCAAAAACTAAAATATAAATCTGTTATATAAACTTAGTCTTCCATTATCTTGGGGCGCACCTGGCTACCTTCCAGGGCGCACCGTTTGAGAAGCACTGTGCTATACACTTCAATTATATAAAATTTAGGACTCGTAATGTAAAATCAACAGGGAATGCGGTTTTCTCATAACTAAAATGCGTGTGAAATGATCCAACGATTTTTGGATCTATAATAGCACTATAAGATGAGAGCGTTATAATTGTGGACATTAGAAAATAAACAAACAGCAAAAAACACTTGTTCTAATAATTGAATGAATTCACAAAATTCTTTCTCCACACAAAAGACGTTTATTTCAATATTAACAACGCGTTTCGAACACTTAGTGTACTTCTTCAGGTTTACATCTGCACTATTGAGGGTGTTATGGCAACAGAGACCTAGGAAGGACTCCCTTCCCTGTTGTGATAACACCCTCAACAGTCCAGATGTAAACCAAAAGAAGAACACTAAAGGTTTGAAACTTCCCATAAAGCGCTTTTGTGGTGAGAAGTAATTTTTTGAAATTTCCCAATATGAGTAAATAACACACTATAACAGATTGCACAATTAACAAATCAAACTTTATTCATAAATTGAATTAATTTCTATTAATCTTTATTGTTGAGAATTTTATTTATTTAATCTTAAGATTCATTATGAAGCTAAGAGAAGTGTTTTTGATTGAAATTTCCTTAATTTAGAACTATTACCACTAGAAACAATGTGGCTCTATATTATAAAATACTTCACATTAAACACGTGAAATAACAATCAATGTTCAAACCACAATAATAAATGGGAAAACAAGACTAAGATCTTTCAACCGTAACAAGCGGTCTTCATCAGAGTCAAAACCCAAAACTCAGTTGGGTTTTAACTCTGACGAAGACCGCTGGTTATGGTTGAAAGATCTTAGTACTTTTTCCCCATTTCTTATTGTGGTTTGAACATTGATTATAAAATATATACAGATAAAAAAAATATTTATAGCTAATATAAAAATCTATAGCTAACGGCCATTTCCACCCAAAGTTAACTGTCAAGTTTGTTTGTTAATTGTCAAAGTTAACAAGTTTGTTTTATGTAATGTTATAAAATCCCAGATTTCAGTGTTAAAAGTATTTCTTTTAAACAATAACATAAATAATCAATCACCGATTAAAATAATTATTATTTTATTCTTCGTGTCACCCAAATCCATTTGTACGAATCCTTGCTTCCTCCTCACCTTCCCAGAATCCCCCAAGACGACTCAAGAGAAAATGGCCCAGGGATCTGCTTTTACAATAATATACTTTAAAAAAAAAAAAAAAAAACAAAGTGAAAAGTTGAACCAGTGGGTGTCATTCTTTGTTCATGTGCATCGATATTATTGTATAATCTATTACTACGTATGCCTGTTACGCATAATATGCGTAGTTGTATATTTGTAAATAAAGATGTTAAAAAAATAGATTCTACTGATAACAGATAATCAAAAAACAATTTATACATTTACTCAAGTAAATTTTAAAAATGAAATGAAATAAATTATTTATAAATCCCGCAGAAAGGACAACAAAAATGATATTCACTGTATATAATTGACTACCTAAAGCCTAAGTGATTCATTGATAATCTATTAGATGACGTTACTAAAATCATTCCATTAGAGTTAATGATTTAAATCAAAGTAATAGGTCTTTGAATGATGTTTCAATTCTGACTTAATTAGTTATGGTTCATTTTATTGTTGAGAATTTTATTTATTTAATCTTAAGATTTAATTAATATGAAGATAATTTTACTATTTGATTCATTTATTAAAGCTTAGTCATTCACATATCTATAGTGTTATTAAACTCATTAAAGGTTCTTAGACTAGAACAAAACAGTCATTGCAAACAAATATAATTACAATAACAATTATGAATTGAAAATAATTAATATTTTATTAAATTAAATTATAAAAATTTTTTTTTAGATAATTTAAAAAATAAAAATATTATAAAGAAACAGAAGTCTATAATTATTTATGTTTCAAGGGGTTCATCAATATTCTAAGCTGTCATCCCAATAGCGTGTTCAGCATGACAGGCAAAATGCAGTAGTCTTGTTAATTAAATTGATTATCCATTATTCTGATAGTGGGTTTGCATACAGTTGATTGTAGAGTATTCCAGATTTTTTTTGTCAATTTGCAAAAATTTAGAATTCATTTATTGTGCTTACTCATTATTGCAATTCATAAAAACAATAATAAAACAACTCGTTTTGTAAAACTTGCTGTTCACCTTAATTCTGTCCCGTTTCTTGTTATAGATCTTTTTATAATCTATAATCTATACTATTATATAAAAGAGAATGTCTTTCTTGTACGCTGTCTGTCTGTACGACTTAATTATTACCTACTAATGAGCTGTATCAAATTGATAATTAGGCATATCTAATTACTGTAATTAAACTATAGATACAAATCAAAGTCATCCTAATTAGGCAGCATTACAATTCATTCTGAAATGAATACGTCATCATGACAGCACATGCTTCTACTTTTTATATAAAAAATTAATACATTATATAAGAATGATTTCCATATTTTTTTTTAAATTACAATTATACGAAAGGGAGTTACGAGTATAATACCATTTAATAAATTCAAAAAAATAAACCTAAACCGATAATTATAAAACAATACAATTTTGGTCAAAAAATTAAACCTAAAATTAGCAATTCATAACAAAAAATTAATAAAATTTCGATTATTCCAAGTTCTAACATACTTATAAAAACTGAAATTTTGTCTTAGAATATTGAATCGTCTACCCTACTGGTGGGACTTATTTGCATTGTTTACATTGAATTAGAAAATTTTTTAGGGAATTCAAATTGTTATTTAGCGGCTTATTAATTTTAAAAAAAAATTTTAAATATTCTAATGAGTTAAGATAAAACGTTAGAAAAATATAATTGTTAAATGTTAAAAACTAAGCTCAATCAAATATATATTCTCTGATCTATTCCATGGTATCATGGTTGTTTGTTGAAGAAATGTTTGACTAATCAAGCACAAGCGAAACGTAAGTTGGTTGTTAATAAGGTTATTATGTTTACTTATAGTAAAGTTGAGTGTAGGCCATTCCAGGTTGTTTATCTTAGTTTTTATTCATGTTTGAATTGAATATATTATAGATAAGGCAGTACAGCGTCAGTCGGGATAGCTATTATATTAATAATTAAATACCAAATTAAGTTTAGCTAAAGTTACCACGTCATTCACTGATTATTATAGGGTACGAAGTTTTCCGAGTCAGCTAATTATTATATTATTATTATTATTATTATTAATATAAACTTACCCTAACCACTGCAATAGTGGTTAAAGAACAAAGTCAACAAATCAGGAGAACAGAACAGACTTTTTGTAAAATGAATATTTTCATAAATAGGTATTTAACTTGTAAAGTATAAATGTGTTGCAATAAATAAACACTTAACTTTTACAAAAATTCTCCAAAATTTAAGCGTATTTTTATATGAGCCGTTTATTTTGAAAGTGGCCTAATTCCATTTTCCAAAAAAATTTAGCTAGCTATTTAAATAATTACATTTTTACGTTATCTTTACCTTTTGCAGCAAATTGTACAAAATTTATTTAAAATTACTAAGTTTTTTTATAACAAAAATTAGTTGATAAATAAAATGACAATATTTTTAAATTTTGTAAAACGCAAACCCTTAAATATCTCGATTTTAACATAAATGGAATTAGGCCACTTTCAAAATAAGCGGCTCATATTGAGATTGGATACACTGTATATTAATCAGTCTTCATAGCATTTATGTTGGCAACACTATATGTTAAAAGATAACTCTAAAAAAGTATAATCTAAAAAGGAAGGAGATAAAGTAACAGTTTTTTTTTTTACTTTACAGTAAGTTAAGTACAGTGATCGTGAAAAAAAATCTCATCTCGAGATTTTGACGGAATTATATGTTTTGAGGTCCCCAAAAGTCGTTTTATGAAGCTTTCTCGATGATATCTGTATGTGTATGTGGATGGGTGAGTATGTATACAAAGTTTGTGGCCACGCTACGGTCCAGAATCTTTGATGGATCAAATTGATATTTTACAGAAAAATGGGCCACATTGTGTAGATCAGGGTTTCCCAAACTTTTTCTGGCTGGCGCTCCCTTGTCTTCTAGAATAGACTGCCAACGCCCCCTTGTCTTCTAGAATAGACTGCCAGCGCCCCCTACCCCATAAAAATGGAAAGATATGCCAAAAAGCCTATCAGAACTAACCTATTCTATTCAGGTTTAACTTTTTTGGAGAAAGAATAAATAAATCTCAAGTTAGTTACCTTCCGAGGTTTCAAATGTTTCTCTAGGTGCTAGACAGCTAGAGTCTAGCTGTCATGCAATCTACAGCCACAATCTATCTTTACAGAATTGAGATTGCGGTCTACTATTTATATAGGTAACGATCATTTTATTCTTCTTATCTCGACCGAAAACTCATTTACTTCCGATCAAGGCTGACCTCTTAATCCATAGGATATACGTGAAAGAGCAGCTTATCTTTTTATTCCCTTTATTTTGACCGAAAACTCTCTTTTACTTTCGACCGGGGCTGACCCCTTAATCCTCAGGTAAAAGAGCGGCATATCTTTTGAAATTCTTATTTCTAATTTTTATTACTTGTATGGTTTTTGATTGTTACCGCCAACAGTTTGGGACGACGGTGTAAATATTGTAGCAGCCAGCTGCTACATTAGCTACACTGTCGCCACCAACCATCTATTTTTTAGTTACCGCCCCCCAACCCCCTATTTTTGCGTTACCGCCCCCCCCCCCCATATCAAACCACCGCCCCCCGGGGGGCAGTACCGCCCACTTTGGGAAACGCTGGTGTAGATGATCCCTATTGTTTGGGAACAATTATGCATGATGGGAAAGTTACTTTTTTTTCTCCTAACCTACTTATTCTGTAGGCTTGAAATTTTGGCATTTCTTCAGTGGTGGGATTGTAATTTTTTAAGAACCGGTTCGTTCGAACCGGTTCTTAAAATATTATTAGTTCGGAAACTAAATTGTTTAGTTATATATAGGCTATATATATAAGCGTAAATTACGTTGTCATATATGCACAAGTTACGTGAGTCACGCGACACTTGTGGAGTTTGATAGTGGGCTAATTAATACAGGTCTGAATAGGGATTTACGTAATTTTAACAACCGGTTCGCCGAACCCATCATATTTTAAGAACCGGTTCGCACGAACCGGCTGAATCCCATCACTGGCTATCTTTGAGACAACAGAAACAATAAACGAAAAATAACCTAAGATTTTTAAAACTACAAAAAAATATTTAGACTTTTATCTGATACCTAAATAGAACATTATACATTATATACCTAAGAAGTATGATATATTATGTTTACTTATAGTAAAGATGTAAAGTAGGCCACCCCAGATTTTTTAATTTATTTTTTTTTATTTTTCTAACTTAGTTCTATTTATCTTTAAAAGGCAACACTGTTTGTATAAACAAGGAAAAGATAAACAACATTGCTTGAGTTTTAGAATTGAATAGGGGAAAGATTATAAAGGAGCATCATAGCAGAGACGATCCAAGTAAAACTTTATCTAGATAAACTTCTCAGTTGTTTTATGTGATTCTTAATATCAAGTCAATGATTTTGACATTTTCTAAGAAAAAGAATATTTTAAACTTGATTTTGAAATGATTGGACATGGATGAATGATTGTAAACATGGTTTAACACAGGCATGGGCGACCTATTCCCTACTAGGGGCCGCATTACGAGTATATAATTTATATATATATATATATATATATATATATATATATATATATATATTCAAACAAGAAGCAGAAAGGCTCCGACAAGTACTTATCAACAATGGTTATAGCAACAGACACTTTGACTCCATCCTAAAATGTTGCCTTAACACACTACAAGGTACTAATAATGAACAGAATCCTGAAAACATAGGCGTAAAACATACATTATATTATAGAAATCAGTTTTCTAAGGCATATAAAACTGATGAACGTATATTAAAATCAATTATTAAGAACAATATAGCATGCCTTATTCCAGAGGACAGACTGCAACTTAGAATTTATTACACTAACTTTGCTATATCAAGAATGGTCATGAATAATAATCCACAAAAGAAAACACCCCTCCAGAAAACCAACGTCGTATATGAGTTCAAATGCAACCAAGGGAACTGCGAGTCCTTACACTCAAAATACGTTGGTTCGACAACAACTACGCTCTCTAGAAGACTCACAATGCATCTTGCATCCGGAGGACCTAAGGAACATGTCGCAGCAGTACATGGATTAAGATTAACGAGGGAAATGCTAAACGACAACACCGTAATATTAAAACAGGAACATGACCATATAAGACTGCAAATTTTGGAAGCCATTTTTATTCTAGAGAAAGAACCCACTATCAACAGCCAGGCCAGTGGATTCACAAGAATTCTGAAACTGTACGAAGGCAGTCAGAAGACGAACCAATCAATGAGAGGTAAAGAAAAGACCCTGGGGAAACCTCACCTTGTCACTACCTGTTGATAACTTCCGTTGTCATGTTTACGTGCAGTTGACTTTGCGAATAGTTTGAGTTTTTTCAGTTTAAATTTATATTAGTTTTTTAAGTAAATTGTGAAACAACGATTTTAAATAACTTTCTTGATAATGGTCGACGAAGACCGAAACATGTCGATGATATACAGAAATAAAAATTTTGGAGAACTGATTTATCTTGTCCCAAACTTATGGAAGCCAGAGGTAAGGAAATTTGAAAAATTAATTCGAAAATGTATCAAAATTGAAATAGGCATAGGTTTTAATAGAACATATATATATATATATATGAATTAAACACCACAATAAACAAATATAAATTAATTACAATGCTCTAAGGCCTTTCGTTACAACATCATCAGAGATGTTGTAACATCTATGGAGAAGTATGTTTATGTATGACCCAATATTTATATGATGTAATTTTTTGAGGATTGAGTTCTAATGATTTGAAACTAGTTCTTTTACCGACGTTTCGACATATATTTATGTCTTCTTCAGGGCTTGGAAATCTGTTTCTGTTGCAGCATACCTTCATTTACTTCATTATATGATTAACACATGCAAACATAGACAGTAGATGGCATGTGTTAATCATGTAATTGAGTAAAGGAAGTTATGCTACAACAGAAACAGATTTCCAAGCCCTGAAGATGACATAAATATATGTCGAAACGTGGGTAAAAGAACTAGTTTCAAATCATTAGACCTAAACCCTCAGAAAAATTACATCATTTAAATATTGGGTCAAGAAAACAAATCATGATATATATATATATATATATATATATATATATATATATATACACGAGTTCGAGATTAACAAAGAGCAACACACAAAGTAGGGAAACACACTTACAGACTCAAATTTTCGGGTAATCCGTCTTCAGGAGAAAAGAGAATGGGAGACCAAGCACGTTGTAGGCGCAACGGCAAGTAACCCATATATATATATATATATATATATATATATACGTTTCACGACGAATCACAAAAACAGAACTAAGGAACAAACACACTTACTGTCTCTAATTTTTGGTTGAACCGTCATCAAGAGAGTTGAGATAGGGACACCAAGCGCACTTGTGAAACGACGGTTGAAGACCCAATGTGTATAAACCAAAAATTAGAGACAGTAAGTGTGTTTGTTCCTTAGTTATGTGTTTGTGATTCATCGTGAAATGTTTGTTATCCTTTTGGACGCTTTCCTGTTTACTATATATATATATCAATGATCAAACCACAATAAGAAATGGGAAAATAAGATCTTAGTCTTGTTTTCCCATTTCTTATTGTGGTTTGATCATTGATTGTTATTTCACGTGTTTATGTGAAATCTTTATATATATATATATATATAGGTGTGTTCTCTAATCGGGGTTCGGTCAATTTTCCAGGATAAAAAATCAAACTCTCGTTGCCTAAAAAAAGGGCAACGAGAGTTTGATTTTTTATCCTGGAAAATTGACCGAACCCCGATTAGAGAACACACCTATTCTATCAAACGGTCGATATATTATTGAATCTGTTATATATATATATATATATATTTCAATATAGACAAAGAAACATAGAGAAATCAAAAGAACACACTTACAGTCTCTAATTTTCGGTTTGAACCGTCTTCAGGAGAGATAAGAGAGGGAAACCAAGCGCACTGGTTCAGGGACGGTTGGAGACCCAACGTCTCCAACCGTCTCTGAACCAGTGCGCTTGGTTTCCCTCTCTTATCTCTCCTGAAGACGGTTCAAACCGAAAATTAGAGACTGTAAGTGTGTTCTTTTGATTTCTCTATGTTTCTTTGTCTATATTGAACTATATTTGTCCGTTTTGGATCGTATTTCCAACGAAAAAGTGTATATATATATATCTTTATTTAAAATCTTTTTCATTGGCCTACAAAAGAGAGGAAATATTACCATAAATAAATTTAGTATCTTACTATCATATATACGTGGTCTATAAAAGTAATATTTTTATAAGTTCATATCTTAAAAATACTGTGAGTTTTCTTTTGATACGAAGAAAGAATATTTTTAATTTTTAAGTTTGAATTTTTAAATTAAATCTCTGGTAAATATTGATATAAATAAATGATATGATATTATAATACTATTGAGTTGATATGAGGTTGTGTCAAGGTCAAGGTAAGAATAGAGATAAGATGATAAGAGGAAGGCGGGAAGGCGGGAAGTGGAAACAGAGCAAGGAACCAAATGTCACTTGTATTCCCTATGGCTTCGCTTTATTCAATCAAGCTGAATTGCTTTTCTTATATATATAGATATACATATAAGTATATGGTTTGGAGAATCTGACTTGACAGGGATATCGGCTCCAATACCCACCTATATCATACCTTTTTTTCTCTCTCTTGTTTGTCAGATTGACCTCGTTATATAGTGGTGTCTGACAGTTGGCGTTGAAATGGATTTCATTTTCCCTTATATACAAGGACGCTAGTGATACTTGTTTTCTAAAAGGCTCACACTTTCGTACTGTTCTAGGGAGGCAAATATCCGATTATTTATTATTTGTCACCCCTTTTTGGTAATAGGTTAGCCAAATTACTTGTTAATTCAATATTGGGAGTCTTACATGTTAAATACATGTATATTGTTAATACCACTAAGGTTAGTATGATTTATATTAGAAATAGGTAAAATCGTCATACCTCGTAAGATGATCCTGGAGTTGGAGCGCTTTCGGACGTTGTCCATCTTCGATCGCAACAAACCTACTGAGCTGTTTTAAAGGAGGTTGGTTATCTGTCAAGTCCACTGCTGTCCTGATATTATTACTTTGATTTTATTTAGTTACTTTGATTTTTAGTTTTTATCTCTTATCTAGTTTGATTTTTTTTATTTTTTTTAACTTCGTCATCCTCTCTGTCGTAATGCAAACCACCTGACTGAACACGGACATACACCTGATAGCTTAGAAAACACAATGGACTTACTACAGACAGGACAGAAAGGACAGAGACTCAACAGAACTGAACAGATAGAACTATATAAATATAAAAATGCGGGTAAATTAATAAATGAACAAATAAATTACCAATCCGATATTTTATGTAAACCACTAATAAAAATAAAAGGACGACTGGACAGACATATTTATTTATTTTAATTTAAGGGGTCAGGTTAGCTCAGTAGTTAACGTACTCTCCTCTGGGCTGGTAGTCAGGGGTTCGATACCCACCAGGCCCTCGACTTATTCACGCGGGAGGTAATTTAGTCTAAGTACGTTGTTCCTCGGAGAGGACGTTAAGCCGTCGGTCCCGAGTTACTCGTTAAAAATCTCTACTCGAGATTCACTTGACTTAGCTAAATTTTAGGACTCCCAATGTAGAATCTGCAGAATCACCGATAAAACAGAAAACCGGTAAACGGCTGACGTTATCACCCGCTAGGGGATCAGTTGAAAGAATAACAAAAAAATATTTTAATTTATCAAACGTATTTTGGGGTGTATATTGCAGGCTTGAAAGGCATTCGACTATTTACATGTAATTAGCAATTGATGTTACGAAAAACTTATCTGAAGAAAACGATTCCTGCAAAATTAATTTCGTATGAAGAGATATGGCTATACTCATTATTGATAGTCAACGTGTATTGAATCAACTTGGAAATGTGGCTCGTTCATTACTAAAATGGGTGCCAAATAATAAATGAGTCAAACACTCCGTCTCTACAACAACATTAAAACGTGAAATCCAATACGCGTGGGCATTCGAAAACAAACAGAGACAACAAATGACTCCTGATTTACAGTCAGTACTAATGTAGTACTGACCCATTACTAAAATGGGTACCAAATAATAAATGAGCCAAACACTCCGTCTCTAGAACAACACTAAATGGTTAAAGCCTTATAAGTATTTAAGGCACTGGAAAAACAGAAAGAACAAAAGCTTGGTGATTTCTTTAGAGTATATTTGATAAAATGTGGAATAAACTAAGACCTATTACAATTCAAATTTGATATGTTTTGATCATTTCTATAGATTAGACTGTCGAAAGATATATGATTATTATTGATAACAATAATGTTCATTTTAGACTGTCGAAAGATATATGATTATTATTGATAACAATAATGTTCATTTCAGACTGTCGAAAGATATATGATTATTATTGATAACAATAATGTTCATTTCAGACTGTCGAAAGATATATGATTATTATTGATAACAATAATGTTCATTTCAGACTGTCGAAAGATATATGATTATTATTAATAACAATAATGTTCATTTCAGACTGTTGAAAGATATATGATTATTATTGATAACAATAATGTTCATTTCAGACTGTCGAAAGATATATGATTATTATTGATAACAATAATGTTCATTTCAGACTGTCGAAAGATATATGATTATTATTGATAACAATAATGTTCATTTCAGACTGTCGAAAGATATATGATTATTATTGATAACAATAATGTTCATTTCAGACTGTCGAAAGATATATGATTATTATTGATAACAATAATGTTCATTTCAGACTGTCGAAAGATATATGATTATTATTAATAACAATAATGTTCATTTCAGACTGTCGAAAGATATATGATTATTATTGATAACAATAATGTTCATTTCAGACTGTCGAAAGATATATGATTATTATTGATAACAATAATGTTCATTTCAGACTGTCGAAAGATATATGATTATTATTGATAACAATAATGTTCATTTCAGACTGTCGAAAGATATATGATTATTATTAATAACAAGAATGTTCATTTCAGACTGTCGAAAGATATATGATTATTATTGATAACAATAATGTTCATTTCAGACAGTCGAAAGATATATGATTATTATTGATAACAATAATGTTCATTTCAGACTGTCGAAAGATATATGATTATTATTGATAACAATAATGTTCATTTCAGACTGTCGAAAGATATATGATTATTATTAATAACAATAATGTTGTATTTCACAATATCAATTAGATATATGATTTTTATGGATAAAAAAACTATTACATATCAGACTGCAATAATATATATGATTTTAATAGATAACAATAATGTTGCATTTCAAACTGCCATACAATATATGATTTTAATAGATAACAATATTAATGCGGCATTTGAACTCTAAGCCTATGAAGAATGGGCAAGCCTGTAATGCAGTGTGTTTGACAATAACTTTACTTCTCGCTTCATCAGAGCTGTTTTCTTTTCATTTTCTCTTGATTGATATTGCCTACTACTTCTTGTTGCTGGTTAACAGATGTCTTCATTGTTCCCAATTAAAACTACATAAACACTATTAGTAGAGTCGTTGAGTCGTCTCCACTCTTATTGCGGCTTGCTAATAAATAGGCCGGTTTGAAAACACTGCGTCTATATTGTCAATAGACGAAGGTCTAAATATGCCTGTACTATTCATGTGAAACAACAATTTATTGTGTACACAAAAAATGACCAAGTTCAATTAAATTTTAACTTTTATATACTGGCCTGCATTTATAAATGCGGATCGAAAACATCTGAGCACATCATCCCTTGAAGAGGATGTTAAGCCTGTTTTGACCTTATATGTACCTCGGCCTCTCGGCCATATCACCGTAGGATGTTAAGACTGTTTTGACCTTATATGTACCTCGACCTCTCGGCCATATCACCATAGGATGTTAAGCCTGTTTTGACCTTATATGTACCTCGGTCTCTCGGACATATCACCACAGGATGTTAAGACTGTTTTGACCTTATATGTACCTCAATCTCTCGGTCATACCACTAGAGGACCGAGGATTAATAATTAACATTAAGCCAGTCGAGAGGACGTTAACTCGTCGGTCCCGAGCCTGTACGATGTCAGGTACTCGTTAAAGATCCCTACTCTAAATACATTTGAGTTTTGGCAAAATTTATTACTCCTAATGTAGAAACAAACCCGTTAATGTGACTAATGCTTTACTAAAATGGGTGCCAAAAAATAAATGTGCCTCATTTTTTGACATTTAAATGCGAAAAGGTAAAAGCCTAGAGGTGCAGGAATTTGGAAAACAATATTTAGAGATTTAGAAAATCTCTATATACAAAGTTCGTGAGTTTGTTTGTTTGTTTGTTTGTTTGTTTGTTTGTTTGTTTGTTTGTTTGTTTGTTCACTCATTTCCCATGGAGATAGAGACCTGAAATTAAATGTATATTATTTATTACCTGAATAATGTTACATAAAAGAAATTATTACTATGGTATATTTCCAAAATTGGACAGTCTTGCGTGCTCGCCGATGACAGTAGTGCAAAAATATTATATATAAATGTAACAAACAATTTTTCTTTATTTAAATATTTGCATAGTATAAACACTGGTAATAAACTAAAGGCATGGAGCCAGAGTAGCCCAGAGGCTTGCGTGCTCACTGATGACAGTAGTGAAAATGTATTATAAATAAATTAACTGTCAGATAAAATACGAATGTTCTAAGGTAATATTATAAAGACAAATTTATTTCATTAATGTTATTTTCTGTTAGGTAAATAAATTGAATATTTCAATTTACAAGTTTTATTTGTTTAAAATATATTTCGTTCTGTATATAACTGGAATTGATTTTTTATTTATTTATATGATAAAATAAATGATTTTTTTTACTTTTAAGTGATTTTTATTTTGCTAAATATAGTTACTGTGTATATATCTTGAATCATGTTAAGAATACTATATCAAAAGCTTGAACCATATAAGAATCTGTTTCCGTGCCTTAATAACAAGAAACAACAATTAAAATTATCCTTGTCTATCATATTCAGTAAATTAATTTCAATAACTATTGTTATAATTTTTGAGTGACACAAAGGGTCACGGGTCGTCTAGTATAAAAATATATATTGAACTAGGAAACGTAGCCGTCTTTGACGGAATCAAAAATTCTATTATACTTGGTATTCCAAAATACCATGAAATACCATACCAATTATAGTATTATACTAATTAAACTAATACTATAATTAGAAATTATAGAGTAGTAGAAAATATCATTATTAGTATAGTGTTAAACAAATGCCTCTGTATACACTACATTAGCTGTCTGTCCTTCAGGTTCATGGAAGAACAAACAGTTTGAACCTCTGACTCTTGAGCAAGTAAACTACAGTTGACCATGTTAGAAAAACATTATCTCAGAAAAAAAGAACAATGGTTTATTGAATGAGAGAACATAGCTTAAAAATTTTGAACTCAGAATTTTTGGACACTCAGAAATAAGCAATATATTCATGTACGCAAATGAAATTAAAGTCAACTAACAATACCTACTTGCCACACCTGTGTATTTTCAAAACAAACTTGTCTGTGGAGTTAGGAAAATACAGCTTAAAGACCCATAACTTCGCTTCTATACTGAATTATCAATCTATTTAGAGCCTATATTTTAAGCTAGACATACACAAATCTACTGTCAAAGTGTCAGCTTGATATGTGTTATGGTGGCTGAGTTTACTTGTGACAAAATTTTGCGGACAAACCGACAGAAATTTTTCTAAGGGTGGATGCGGTTTCTCCAATGTATGAAACGTAAAGAAAACTTGAAATGAGTCATTTCTAAGCAATGTACAGACAAAATCATTATTTTATTTATATAGATTTATATTACATTAAAACTGTCTACGTAATTCTAATTCTTCTATTTCTTAAACATTGATTAACATTATTTAATGTCAATGAACATTATTTAGCAATAACTTATCCCATAGCTAGCATATCTTATTACAGATACAAAAAGAAATGAAACCATTTCGTTTTATAACAATATGTTATAACAATGAGATTGTTCAGCTCATATTACCATAATAGTGTTATATTGGATCTATTCGAATAAATATAAATAAAGCCATCATCTATAATTATTATTTATACATTTAGAAATATTTTTTATTTATTTATTTATTCTTTTATTATAACTACCCAACAGGTAACAAGTAATATTGATAAGTGATATATAACAAATGAAATAAAAGAGTGGAGAAACCACCCATTAGTGGCACTCCATATAAATTATTCTGATCACTGGAAATTAGTTAGTATTGCTGAGTAGATCTCGGGGCCGACATCTTTTTAGCTTTCTAATAGGGTTGGTAGGAATCTGGTGGGATGATAATTGTTGAATTAAAGGGTTTAGGTATTATGGGTAATGATTCATGAAATTTGCGGTATTGTGATCGGATTTCTTTGTAGAAAATATTAAAATGTTTATTCAATTTATATGACATTAAAACTGGCTACTTAATTCTAATCCTTCGATTTCCTTGTCAAGAAAGGTATATATGAGTTTCCTGTATTCCCACTCAGTTTCATGTCTGTTAAGATATTTTCTTTTTTCTAACATAATAAGTAGAAACAGTTAAGAGCAAGTTTTTTTTTGTCTACCACCCATACGGATATAAGAAATATACACACTCATGTCTATCCACCTACATTATTACAAAGATAATAAAAAAACGACAATAGTCAATTCAACTGTGTTGAAAAAAAAAATAAATTTTCAATCATTAGTTAAAAAAACAAAGTGAGAAGTTGAACCAGTGGGTTCCATTCTTTGCTCATGTGCATCGATGTCATTGTGTAATCTATTACTGCATATGCCTGTTACGCAGAATATGCGTAGTTGTATCTTTGTAAATAAAGACGATAAAAAAAAAAATTAGTTGTGCAATCTATAATTGTGTGGTATTTACTCATTCTGAGGTAAAATGAAAAGGTTATATATGATTTTCACTTTAGTGTTATAGTTAAAATAGTAATGAAAAGGTTATATATGATTTTCGCTTTAGTGTTATAGTTAAAATAGTAATGAAAAGGTTATATATGATTTTCACTTTAGTGTTATAGTTAAAATAGTAATGAAAAGGTTATATATGATTTTCGCTTTAGTGTTATAGTTAAAATAGTAATGAAAAGGTTATATATGATTTTCGCTTTAGTGTTATAGTTAAAATAGTAATGAAAAGGTTATATATGATTTTCGCTTTAGTGTTATAGTTAAAATAGTAATGAAAAGGTTATATATGATTTTCGCTTTAGTGTTATAGTTAAAATAGTAATGAAAAGGTTATATATGATTTTCGCTTTAGTGTTATAGTTAAAATAGTAATGAAAAGGTTATATATGATTTTCGCTTTAGTGTTATAGTTAAAATAGTAATGAAAAGGTTATATATGATTTTCGCTTTAGTGTTATAGTTAAAATAGTAATGAAAAGGTTATATATGATTTTCGCTTTAGTGTTATAGTTAAAATAGTAATGAAAAGGTTATATATGATTTTTGCTTTAGTGTTATAGTTAAAATAGTAATGAAAAGGTTATATATGATTTTCGCTTTAGTGTTATAGTTAAAATAGTAATGAAAAGGTTATATATGATTTTCGCTTTAGTGTTATAGTTAAAATAGTAATGAAAGGGTTATATATGATTTTCGCTTTAGTGTTATAGTTAAAAAAGTAATGAAAAGGTTATATATGATTTTCGCTTTAGTGTTATAGTTAAAATAGTAATGAAAAGGTTATATATGATTTTCGCTTTAGTGTTATAGTTAAAATAGTAATGAAAAGGTTATATATGATTTTCGCTTTAGTGTTATAGTTAAAATAGTAATGAAAAGGTTATATATGATTTTCGCTTTAGTGTTATAGTTAAAATAGTAATGAAAAGGTTATATATGATTTTCGATTTAGTGTTATAGTTAAAATAGTAATGAAAAGGTTATATATGATTTTCGCTTTAGTGTTATAGTTAAAATAGTAATGAAAAGGTTATATATGATTTTCGCTTTAGTGTTATAGTTAAAATAGTAATGAAAAGGTTATATATGATTTTCGCTTTAGTGTTATAGTTAAAATAGTAATGAAAAGGTTATATATGATTTTCGCTTTAGTGTTATAGTTAAAATAGTAATGAAAAGGTTATATATGATTTTCGCTTTAGTGTTATAGTTAAAATAGTAATGAAAAGGTTATATATGATTTTCGCTTTAGTGTTATAGTTAAAATAGTAATGAAAAGGTTATATATGATTTTCGCTTTAGTGTTATAGTTAAAATAGTAATGAAAAGGTTATATATGATTTTCGCTTTAGTGTTATAGTTAAAATAGTAATGAAAAGGTTATATATGATTTTCGCTTTAGTGTTATAGTTAAAATAGTAACGAAAAGGTTATATATGATTTTCGCTTTAGTGTTATAGTTAAAATAGTAATGAAAAGGTTATATATGATTTTCGCTTTAGTGTTATAGTTAAAATAGTAACGAAAAGGTTATATATGATTTTCGCTTTAGTGTTATAGTTAAAATAGTAATGAAAAGGTTATACATGATTTTCATTTTAGTGTTATAGTTAAAATGGAAAGGAAAAGGTTATATATGATTTTAACTTTAGTGTTATAGTTAAAATTGTAATATATGTTGAATAAACGTGTGTAACGTTTATTGCATCCTGGAATGGTAGGCACAAACAAGTTAAAAAAAATCAAATGAGACTAATATGTCGCATTTAAAATGAAACTTTTTTTGAACAAAAGTAAATTGAGTATTTAAAAGTAAAAGTATAAAATACTTAAGAAAATATTATTTAGTTACAATATGATACAATATCAAAATTGAGTTTATTTTGATAAATTTTGAGATTAAGGTGTGCTAAAGTGGAATCGTAGCAGTAAAGTCTCTTTGATAAGTGACATTTGAAGTTGTATCATCACTAAAGATGGCAAAGCGGTGACGTAAATTATGTTACTATATTTGAAATAGTAGCGACACCACATTGACATTTAGAACTGATTTGAAAGGAACTGTCTTTGCAGTAGCCTGTTGTGACGATGTGCGATGTATTTGACAGATATTCTCGTTGCAATAAATAAAAGAGATTTTAGTATCCCAGGAGGAAAATCGTATTGTTTGTGCTTTTAGACATCTCGCGGATCTGTTTATTACAAACATTATAAAGGTAAACGTATAGTAATGTTAAAGCTGCAAATTACTTTAACAATAGAAGAAGCCAGGCTAGCTCATTGGTTATAGTACTCGCCTCTGAACTTTTAGGTCCGGGGTTTATTTGACCGCTCACCTGGTCCTCGATTTATACACGTGGAAGGTGAATAAATCTGAGCATGTCGTCACTCGAAGAGGATGTTAAACCGTCGGTCTCGAGCCTGTACGATGTCAAGTACTCGTTAAAGATCTTTACTTATTCACGCGGGAGGTGAATAAATCTGAGTACGTCGTCACTCAGAGAGGACGTTAAGCCGTCGGTCTTGAGCCTGTACGATGTCAAGTACTCGTTAAAGATCCCTACTTATTCACGTGGGAGGTGAATAAATCTGAGTACGTCGTCACTCAGAGAGGACGTTAAGCCGTCGGTCTTGAGCCTGTACGATGTCAAGTACTCGTTAAAGATCCCTACTTATTCACGTGGGAGGTGAATAAATCTGAGTACGTCGTCACTCAGAGAGGACGTTAAACCGTCGGTCTCGAGCCTGTACGATGTCAAGTACTCGTTAAAGATCTTTACTTATTCACGTGGGAGGCGAATAAATCTGAGTACGTCGTCACTCAGAGAGGATGTTAAACCGTCGGTCTTGAGCCTGTACGATGTCAAGTACTCGTTAAAGATCTTTACTTATTCACGCGGGAGGCGAATAAATCTGAGTACGTCGTCACTCAGAGAGGATGTTAAACCGTCGGTCTTGAGCCTGTACGATGTCAAGTACTCGTTAAAGATCTTTACTTATTCACGCGGGAGGTGAATTAATCTGAGTACGTCGTCACTCAGAGAGGACGTTAAGCCGTCGGTCTTAAGCCTGTACGATGTCAAGTACTCGTTAAAGATCTTTACTTATTCACGTGGGAGGCGAATAAATCTGAGTACGTCGTCCCTCGGAGAGGACGTTAAACCGTCGGTCTCGAGCCTGTACGATGTCAAGTACTCGTTAAAGATCCCTACTCTAAATACATTTCAGTTAACCAAAATTTAGGACACCCCAATGTAGAATCAACAGATAAAGTGACCCGCCCATTAGTAAAAATGGGTGCCAAATAATAAATGAGCCGTAATTCCGCCCCCCCCCCCCTCACTACAACAGCACTAAATGGTAAAAGCCTTATAAGTGTTGGTGTTGGAAAACAAACAAACTACTCACAAAATACGAAATAGTCATTTGTGGATGACTTTTATGTCTAAGAGGTGGTCAGTCTTTGTATTACTGAATATGACAAGCGCTAGTGTAGCCCAGTGGCTTGCATGCTCACCCCTGGACTGGTAGATCCGGAGTTCAGTGGCTCCTGATTTATTGAAGAGACATGTGAAAAAACAACTACGGATTATGTATTATATTATTAGATTATGTATTGTATTCGAGAAACATATTTCGATTATACGTCAAACTTGACGTACAGATTTTGATTATCCGATCTACCTGACAAACATTTATTTTTACGATTTGCCAATCAGATTCTCATTATGTGCTGCATTAGATAATCATATTTGGATAATGTGTCTACTAGATATCATATTTGGATTATATGTCTACTAAATAATCATATTTAGATTATGTGTCGTACTAGTTTATCATATTCGGATTATGTGTCGTCCTAGATAATCAGATTTATCTTTAAATAAACATTTTATTGACTTTGTAATTCTATTTTACTTTATATTCCATTGATGATTACTATCGTCAGCTATTTTTACAAACTATATCCTATTATAGGTATAATAGTAAATTTAATATGTTTTTTTTTTAAATTTATCTTATTGTTAGTGTGCAGCCAAGTTCTTTGATTATTAAAAATGTGGGAGCAAAAAAGGTTGAGAATCGCTGTTGTTACATAAAAGATTTTGATTACGTGTTATAATAATTTTGGTGAGAGAGTTATTGTGTGTAAGAGTGAATTATCCAGTGATTGAGTGAGTGAGCGTGTGAGAAAGAGAGAGAAAGTGAGTTAGCGAGTAAGTGTGTGAGAGAGAGGAGAGAGAGAGAAAGAGATTTATTGTGAGTGAGTGAGTGTGTGTGAGAGTGATATGTGTGTATGAGAGAGAGTGACTATGTGTATGAGCGAGTGTGTGTGTGAGAGAGAGAGAGATTTATTGTGAGTGAGTGAGTGTGTGTGAGAGTGATATGTGTGTATGAGAGAGAGTGAGTATGTGTATGAGCGAGTGTGTGTGTGTGTGTGTGTGTGTGTGTGTGTGTGTGTGTGTGAGAGAGAGAGAGAGAGAGAGAGAGAGAGATTTATTGTGAGTGAGTGAGTGTGTGTGAGAGTGATATGTGTGTATGAGAGAGAGTGAGTATGTGTATGAGCGAGTGTGTGTGTGTGTGTGTGTGTGTGTGTGAGAGAGAGAGAGAGAGAGAGAGAGAGAGATTTATTGTGAGTGAGTGAGTGTGTGTGAGAGTGATATGTGTGTATGAGAGAGAGTGAGTATGTGTATGAGCGAGTGTGTGTGTGTGTGTGTGTGTGTGTGTGTGTGTGTGTGTGAGAGAGAGAGAGAGAGAGAGAGAGATTTATTGTGAGTGAGTGAGTGTGTGTGAGAGTGATATGTGTGTATGAGAGAGAGTGAGTATGTGTATGAGCGAGTGTGTGTGAGAGAGTATATAGTGTGTGTTAAGAGAGTGAGTAAGCGAGACTGAGTGAGTGAGATAGTGTGTATGTGTGTATGTTTGTGTGTATGAAGCTAACATACACACAAAGCTATGTTTGAAATAAGCTAACATAATGTAATGGAAGAAGTGAGTAGATACCACTACCTCATTTCAACAGTTACGACGTTACTCCCTGATATAGAAATAACATCTATGAATCCATTATATTCTTCCAAAAAAAAGAAAAAGAATGATAATATAAAAATAAACCAACGACTTTTGTTTTCAACGAATATTAATGTTTAACGCCTTTTTTTTTAAATATTCAACAGAGGTCTAAATGTGGCTTAGTTTTTGATTCCATTTTAAAATCATATACCAGGCTCATTACCTGTTGCGAACATACGTTATGTCACACATCCAAGCACTATCCAAACCCAATGTTCCTTAACTTCAATCATCTATTTGTCGTTTTCCGTTTACGCGCTACTGATATTACATTTTAACATTTTTTTTCTACTTACTAAACATTTTTTATATTATTTATATATATGATCAAACCACCATAAGAAATGGGAAAACAAGACTAAGATCTTTCAACCGTAACAAGCGGTCTTCGTCAGAGTCAAAAACCCAACTGACTCAGACCGTAACAAGACCGCTTGTTACGGTTGAAAGATCTTAGTCTTGTTTTCCCATTTCTTATTGTGGTTTGATCATTAATTGTTGTTTCACGTGTTTATGTGAAATCTTTTTATTATATATATATTATGATTTTTTTTTTTGACGGTTGAGGTGTTATGATTGAAATCACTTCTCTCGCAGACGTTTCGACATATATTTATGTCATCTTCATAGCTACAACATGTTTCTTTACAATTAGCACTATTACTACTACAATTTCGGAAATTGTTTACATTTTGGATTTTTACCTCAAGGGTAATAAAGAGGGCATGATTGTTAAATCTGGTATTCAATGGATTTGCACATTGATATATGGAGTTATTATTATTTTTATTGCTCTTTAATTATTTCAGAAATAATAAAAATTCATATACAGTAATCCCTCACTTTTCGCGGATAATGGGGACCGAAGACACCCGCGAAAAGCGAAAATCCGCGAATAATGGACGCGCCTTTATAAAAGCCTCTAAAGCTCAAACAACGACCTTTCCAACAGAGAGAGAATCCTGACCTTACTGAATACTATACTGTGTTGTAAATAAAAATGAAAAACAAAAAGAAAAAAATAAGAAATAATTATTAAAAAAAATACGTCTTTACCGACTATAAGAGAGAAAGAGAGAAAGAGAGAGAGAGAGAGAGAGAGAGAGAGAGAGAGAGAGAGAGAGAGAGAGAGAGAGAGAGAGAGAGAGAGAATTAATGTATGATACCACTTGGAAGTTGGGCGAAATGAATTAGCCAATCAGAAAAGGAAACATCTTTGGTTATTTTTTTTATTAATTTCAACTTCTATTTTTTGATATTTTTATTATTCTCTTGTTACAATTGATTGTTTTAATATTTTTCATTAATTTTTAGTCTTTATTGAATATTTTTTAATAGCTTTTATTAGCCTTTTATTTAATACTGTAGAATATATTTTGACCCAGCAAGTCACTGATTGTTTGATATCTTTCTCCATCGTACAAGAAGAATCCTGTATATTTTCTTTTCTAATACTAGCTCCTGTACTTTTTCATTACGAGTTGTATATTTTTATTTTTTGCTGCAATTACAGTTCAATATTTTTTTATATTTTTTAATTTTTAATTGAACATTTCAGGACCCCGCGAAACACTGAACTCGCAAAAACTGAACCACGAACTAGCGAGGTATTACTTTTATCAATGTGCAAACCTATAGTTTAATACCAGATTTAACAATCACTCTCTCTCTCTCTCTCTCTCTCTCTCTCTCTCTCTCTCTCTCTCTTATTACCATTCAGGTAAAAATAAAAAATGTAAACAACTACCAAAATTGTAGTAGTAATAGTGCTAATTGTAGAAATGCAATGTAGTAGCCCTGAAGATGATAAATATATGTCGAAATATCGGCGAGTGAAGTAGTTTCAATCATAATACTTCGCAAAAAAAAAAACAAATCAGATATATAAATGTATATATATAACTTTAAATTACACAAAGCACGACACAGAAAAGAGACTAAAAAGAACACTTACAGAATTCAATATTTCGAACTGTTGTTCGTCATCAGGAGAGTAGACTAGAAGAGAGGACGAACAACAGTTCGAAATATTGAATTCTGTAAGTGTTCTTTTTAGTCTCTTTTCTGTGTCGTGCTTTGTGTAATTTAAAGTTTTATAGTCCTTGTGGACCGTTTCTTATATTTAGTAATGTATATATATTATAAATACATAAATAATGCTTTCCCTACGATCTAGGTATATTTGTTATTAACAGGTCTTGGCGTCTAATAATAAAATAAGGTGTGAAAACTTTCAAGTAACTACAAATCACACAGTATCTTTACACTGGCAGGTCTGAGGTTCGATTCTCAATCTGGCCACGTTTTTTTTTTTTTAATTGAGAAGTAAAAAAAGTTATCACAACATAATCTACTTTTCATAACCTAAACTTACTCGTAAAATTAATATTGACATGAAAGTTTCTGTTTATGTCTATCTATTAAGTATTGAATCTGAATTGAATTGAAATTAGGGTTTATAAAAAAACCGACATTTTAGAAAACCGGTTTTCGAATAATAATTTTTCCAGAAAACCGGTTTTAACCGGTTTCGAATTTTTATAAAAAAAATGTTTTGCCATAGAAGGTTGGATCTCCTTGATGTATAAAGCCTGGAGGATATCCAACCTTCTATGAATATTTATTATGTATATATAAACTGTTAACAATACACATAGTTATATCAACATTGAGGGAGGATGAATATAGTTTTTTGTTGATGTTTGCTTTCATAATAATAAATGAAAAGTAGAGGGCGGGACAATCGAGAAAGAATGTTGGAATGCTGAATCCAATATAGAATAAACCCAAGCAAATCAATCTGTGAAATGAGTTAGCTTATCATCTAGAATTTAGAAATTAGCTAGAATTTATAAATAAATAATATACAACTCTCGTTAAATCATATCACACTTATTAATAGGGCTGAGAATCAATCGCGTTAATCATCGCGATTAACGTGTTATTTCTTTATACAATTCAAGTTTTTTAAATGACAATTAAAAATTAATAATTACTCACTGATTTTAATCAGGGTTGACAAACCATTCAATCACGCATTATAATACAATAAATTAATATAGGCTAAAAGTAGCTTACAGGCAAAGTGCAGAAGACCTATAAGATATTATCTACCACTCATACAGACAGAAGGACCCTAAGATTCGGCTAGACTAGACTGGAACTAGGGTTTATACAAAAATTGACATTTTAGAAAACCGGTTTTCGAATAGTAATTTTTCCAGAAAACCGGTTTTAACCGGTTTCGAATTTTTATAAAAAAAATGTTTTATTCTGTAATTCGAACAAAAAATTTTAACAGAAAATTTAAAGTGATTACAAGCAGTTTTTGACTGAAATTATTTACTGTTCAATTTTATTGATAGTAAAACTTTTTTTGTGCAATTTAATAGAACAAAGAAATAATAGTTGACCAAGATTAAATAACTTTAAAAACAATTATTCGTTGTTTACGCATAATTTTGACATATAAGGATGTAAATATTTTTATAATAGTGGAACGAGTTATTCAGCAAAGGGTTTAAGTAAATAAAAAAACAATATATTTTCATATTTTTATAATAACCATATTATTAAATCAGACCGATATTATTCCAAGAACCAAACCGCTTGCAACAGTGTTTTCATCAATCTGGTATATTTGGCTACATTTGTTATTTTCAAACCTTTTTTTTTTTAGTGTTATTCATACATTGAAAACCGATATTTTCTACTGAAAAAACAGGTTTTCGAATTTCATAATTTCCTCCAAAAAACCGATTTTAAAAACATACAAACCCTGGAACAGTGTTTTCCAAACTTTTTCGAGTGACCGCCCCCTTGGGTCCATAAACCTATAACTCAACACCCTTGAATAATAATCAGATTCCTAGACTAAATAACCAAATGAGTAACAACATTTTAATAATTAAATTACAAAATTACTAATCGAATATTTATTTAGAATCCAATAGATGTATTGTTTCATATCATATTTATGCAAAAGAATTAATACACAAGAAAAGAAACTTAGGTGAGAATATACTTTTAACATAAAAATGAGTTATCAAAACAAATAATTTTAAGAAACTGTTTACTAGAAGTTTACATGTCGTGTTTTTACTTAAATTTAGAAATTATATTGCATGAACATTTTCAATTTATAGAAATAGAATCCCCATTTCTTTTTTCATTAGCTCCCCCCGATATCAAAGCGGGGGCGGTACTGCCCACTTTGGGAAACACTGCCCTAGAAAGAACACACATGAACCAAAGATTGGACTCTAGACAGGAAGTAATATACTGTCTAATATACTGTTAAAATGATAGTAAATAAGACAGTCACTTTATTGTGAGACAGTCACTATGGTTAGGCATGGGCAACCTTTTGTGACCTGAGGGCCACATTATATAATTTCCAAGTGACCGCGGGCCGCATGGTAATTTCTGTGGTATTTCGATATATACAGTTTATATGTATAATGTAATTTTATAAATATGTAGAAATACATACTGTGCGCTGTATTAATGTGTCATTATGGACAAAATGACATATTAATGAGATATGAACAAAATTATTGTTCATATCTCATTATTTCCTTATGATAAACAATGATCACAAACAATCTCCAAAAGATTAGTGCATCATATATGTAAAAACTAAAACATTTGTTGCTATAGAGCTCACTCACTCTGTCTCTCTCTCACTCTCTCTCTCTCTCTCTCTCTCTCTCTCTCTCTCTCTCTCTCTCTCTCTCTCTCTCTCTCTCTCTCTATGTTGTAATTTCCTTCCAAAAGTCACAGTGAGTTTTTTTTAATAACCAAAAACCAAATTTTAATATTAAGATAGAATTCCAGATGATCTTCATGGGCCGCACAAAAACACGTGATGGGCCGCATGTGGCCCGCGGGCTGCAGGTTGCCCATGCCTGGGCTACAGTGACTATCTCACAACCAAAGATTGGACTTAGTAATACCACACAATGAACGTATCAGTTTTCTACACTGACGAATCATAAATTTTTGCCTAACTCAAATGTATTTTGAATAGATTGTTTTTTTCTTCCTTTTCAACTCCCACACTTATGTTTTAGTGCTGTTCATTTTTTTGGCTCATTCATTATTTAGCACCCATTTTATTAATGGGCAGTTCACAATTTTTTAAATGTTGCCCAGTTTTTTTTAAATTTTTTTAACCGATCCCCTAGCGGGTGATAAAGTCAGCCGTTTCCCCGCTTTTTGTTTGATTGGTGATTCTACATTAGAAGTCCTAAATTTCATAATTTTCTCCAAAAAAACCGGTTTTTAAAAACCGACAAACCCTAATTGAAATATATTTCAGTCATCACAAAAAAAAAGAAAGAAAGTATAAAAAATAAAACCTAATCATAATCGTTAAATATTTAAAACAAAACTATTAAAAAGAAAATAAGAAGAATTGCTTTCAATTGAAAGTTATATTTCAGTATATTGCAAGCAAGTAATGTCTTATACTGAAAAGAGTTAATGAAATGAATAAAACAGCTTTTTCATTTAATTAAAAAAAATGAAAACAATGGAGAATGCGGTTGGTGATCATTAAAATATGTTTAATATCTACCTAGTAGTTAGCTCACAGGGTAAGAGGCAAATCATAAAGTTAGTATTAATTTTTTGAGGTTTAGCATAAAGATTGTTTCGTTTATTTTATGGCTAAAAATATTTTTTTTTTAAGAAGACCTTGAATTTGTTAATAATGGATAATCTTTTGGCTTTTATCATTCTATTTACGCTCTACTTGAGATTGTGTTGTTGACACTGTAACATTCATAGGAGTGAAGTATTTTAGCAAGCCGAGTTGGTAAGGTAAATAAGTAGTATGACAGGGCATT
This sequence comes from Hermatobates lingyangjiaoensis, assembly GCA_026182355.1. Taxonomy (NCBI): domain Eukaryota; kingdom Metazoa; phylum Arthropoda; class Insecta; order Hemiptera; family Hermatobatidae; genus Hermatobates; species Hermatobates lingyangjiaoensis. Next base: position 399,259 of record JAPFBL010000289.1, on the reverse strand, counting down.
TTGAATTGAATACAATCTTTTTATTTTATTCTTCATCTAGTGAACTTTCAAGTTATTTGGGGAATTAACTGCAAATGATGATTTGTTTCTTGGATATAGTGGGATATATTTCGGAATTACATTGGTGGATAAAGACTTTATCCAAACAACAAGTGTGTTATTGAGAGAGCAATGAGCAGAGCCTATTGTGTCTTTAGGTTTCAGCGACCCAAACAAGTGTGTTATTGAGGGGGTGTTGGTCTTTAGGTTTTAACGACCCAAACAACAAGTGTGTTATTGAGAGAGCAATGAACAGAGCCTATTGTGTCTTTAGGTTTCAGCGACCCAAACAACAAGTGTGTTATTGAGAGAGCAATGAGCAGAGCCTATTGTGTCTTTAGGTTTCAGCGACCCAAACAAGTGTGTTATTGAGGGGGTGTTGGTCTTTAGGTTTTAACGACCCAAACAACAAGTGTGTTATTGAGAGAGCAATGAACAGAGCCTATTGTGTCTTTAGGTTTCAGCGACCCAAACAAGTGTGTCATTGAGGGGGTGTTGGTCTTTAGGTTTTAACGACCCAAACAACAAGTGTGTTATTGAGAGAGCAATGAACAGAGCCTATTGTGTCTTTAGGTTTCAGCGACCCAAACAACAAGTGTGTTATTGAGAGAGCAATGAGCAGAGCCTATTGTGTCTTTAGGTTTCAGCGACCCAAACAAGTGTGTTATTGAGGGGGTGTTGGTCTTTAGGTTTTAACGACCCAAACAACAAGTGTGTTATGAGAGAGCAATGAACAGAGCCTATTGTGTCTTTAGGTTTCAGCGACCCAAACAACAAGTGTGTTATTGAGAGAGCAATGAGCAGAGCCTATTGTGTCTTTAGGTTTCAGCGACCCAAACAAGTGTGTTATTGAGGGGGGTGTTGGTCTTTAGGTTTTAACGACCCAAACAACAAGTGTGTTATTGAGAGAGCAATGAACAGAGCCTATTGTGTCTTTAGGTTTCAGCGACCCAAACAACAAGTGTGTTATTGAGAGAGCAATGAGCAGAGCTATTGTGTCTTTACGTTTCAGCGACCCAAACAAGTGTGTTATTGAGGGGGTTGTTTGGTCTTTAGGTTTTAACGACCCAAACAACAAGTGTGTTATTGAGAGAGCAATGAACAGAGCCTATTGTGTCTTTAGGTTTCAGCGACCCAAACAACAAGTGTGTTATTGAGAGAGCAATGAGCAGAGGCTATTGTGTCTTTAGGTTTCAGCGACCCAAACAACAAGTGTGTTATTGAGAGGGTGTTGGTCTTTAGGTTTTAACGACCCAAACAACAAGTGTGTTATTGAGAGAGCAATGAACAGAGCCTATTGTGTCTTTAGGTTTCAGCGACCCAAACAACAAGTGTGTTATTGAGAGAGCAATGAGCAGAGCCTATTGTGTCTTTAGGTTTCAACGACCCAAACAAGTGTGTTATTGAGGGGGTGTTGGTCTTTAGGTTTTAACAACCCAAACAACAAGTGTGTTATTGAGAGAGCAATGAGCAGAGCTATTGTTTCTTTAGGTTTCAGCGACCCAAACAACAAGTGTGTTATTGAGAGAACAATGAGCAGAGCCTATTGTTTCTTTAGGTTTCAGCGACCAAACAACAAGTGTGTTATTGAGAGAACAATGAGCAGAGCCTATTGTTTCTTTAGGTTTCAGCGACCCAAACAACAAGTGTGTTATTGAGAGGGTGTTGGTCTTTAGGTTTTAACGACCCAAACAACAAGTGTGTTATTGAGAGAGCAATGAGCAGAGCCTATTGTGTCTTTAGGTTTCAGCGACCCAAACAACAAGTGTGTTATTGAGAGGGTGTTGTGTCTTTAAGTTTCAGCGACCTAAACAACAAGTGTGTTATTGAGAGGGTATTGTGTCTTTAAGTTTCAGCGACCCAAACAACAAGTGTGTTATTGAGAGAGCAATGAGCAGAGCCTATTGTGTCTTTAGGTTTCAGCGACCCAAACAAGTGTGTTATTGAGGGGGTGTTGGTCTTTAGGTTTTAACGACCCAAACAACAAGTGTGTTATTGAGAGAGCAATGAACAGAGCCTATTGTGTCTTTAGGTTTCAGCGACCCAAACAACAAGTGTGTTATTGAGAGAGCAATGAGCAGAGCCTATTGTGTCTTTAGGTTTCAGCGACCCAAACAAGTGTGTTATTGAGGGGGTGTTGGTCTTTAGGTTTTAACGACCCAAACAACAAGTGTGTTATTGAGAGAGCAATGAACAGAGCCTATTGTGTCTTTAGGTTTCAGCGACCCAAACAACAAGTGTGTTATTGAGAGAGCAATGAGCAGAGCCTATTGTGTCTTTACGTTTCAGCGACCCAAACAAGTGTGTTATTGAGGGGGTTGTTTGGTCTTTAGGTTTTAACGACCCAAACAACAAGTGTGTTATTGAGAGAGCAATGAACAGAGCCTATTGTGTCTTTAGGTTTCAGCGACCCAAACAACAAGTGTGTTATTGAGAGAGCAATGAGCAGAGGCTATTGTGTCTTTAGGTTTCAGCGACCCAAACAACAAGTGTGTTATTGAGAGGGTGTTGGTCTTTAGGTTTTAACGACCCAAACAACAAGTGTGTTATTGAGAGAGCAATGAACAGAGCCTATTGTGTCTTTAGGTTTCAGCGACCCAAACAACAAGTGTGTTATTGAGAGAGCAATGAGCAGAGCCTATTGTGTCTTTAGGTTTCAACGACCCAAACAAGTGTGTTATTGAGGGGGTGTTGGTCTTTAGGTTTTAACAACCCAAACAACAAGTGTGTTATTGAGAGAGCAATGAGCAGAGCCTATTGTTTCTTTAGGTTTCAGCGACCCAAACAACAAGTGTGTTATTGAGAGAACAATGAGCAGAGCCTATTGTTTCTTTAGGTTTCAGCGACCCAAACAACAAGTGTGTTATTGAGAGAACAATGAGCAGAGCCTATTGTTTCTTTAGGTTTCAGCGACCCAAACAACAAGTGTGTTATTGAGAGGGTGTTGGTCTTTAGGTTTTAACGACCCAAACAACAAGTGTGTTATTGAGAGAGCAATGAGCAGAGCCTATTGTGTCTTTAGGTTTCAGCGACCCAAACAACAAGTGTGTTATTGAGAGGGTGTTGTGTCTTTAAGTTTCAGCGACCTAAACAACAAGTGTGTTATTGAGAGGGTATTGTGTCTTTAAGTTTCAGCGACCCAAACAACAAGTGTGTTATTGAGAGAGCAATGAGCAGAGCCTATTGTGTCTTTAGGTTTCAGCGACCCATACTGTTTGGCGAGCCTTCTTCCCGGCTATCTGGTCAGAACATGGACGAAGCTTGACTCTGAAGATCATGACGATACCACTCTTACCATCAGGTCACCTGTGGCCTTAGTGGCCTCGACTATTGGTCTGTAAGACTAAATCACCATTACAGCATGGTTTCTACTAACTTCCCAAAATCCCCAACCAAACCCCCACCAGCCACCCATTCCTGTCTTTCTTACTTTTTTTTTTTTTTTTATACATGGTGTCCATGAAGCCAATTTATAATATAAAAAAAGTTCGCAAATGTGATATCATATAGAAAACATTAGAAGTTAATTTAAATAAATTAACTATGGAGAAGGATGGAGAAATAGCCGCAATTTGATAATTAATAGATATTTATCAACTTATTATTATTATTTCCCCAGTTTGGGGGAAAGTTTCGGAAAAAATCTCTTCGTAACCGAAAGAGATAACTAATGTGACTGTAACAACTCTATATTCTCGAAGTGCATACAATATTTTTATCTCCAGTAAAACATCTATAATAATTTATTAATTGTTAATTAATATAAAAAAATTAGAAATAAGTATTTATAATTCAAAATAAATGTTTACGAAAGCTAAATAAAAGTATGTAAAGAAAACAGAGTAGAATAATTAGTAATACTGCTAGAATATAAAAATCAGGCTTACCACCTATATTCTTCCCGATCTCATTTCACTTCGTATCTAAAAAGCTATATCAACAAAATAATAAGGTTGGACAACCTGGATTAAATCCTAGTTTTTTTCATTATTCCTTCGTTTTTAAGTACAGGGATTAAATATCTTACATTATCTCACGAAAAAAAAACGTAAATAGTTACTTTTTGTCCTTTCTGGAGATAAAATATATATTAGGGTAAAAGTTAATGAAATAGTCTCCAGATATACATGTTTAATAATCTAAACAACGCGTTTCAAATACTTAAGGCATAAAACCAAGCTTCAGTGTCTGTTCCTAGAACACTGTGTAGTACAGCACACTGTATTGTACAGTTGTACTTAGAATAAAACCAAGCTTCAGTGTCTGTCCGTATAACACTGTGCAGTACAGCACACTGTATTGTGCAGTTGTGCAGAGAATAAAACCAAGCTTCAGTGTCTGTCCGTATAACACTGTGCAGTACAGCACACTGTATTGTACAGTTGTACAGAGAATAAAACCAAGCTTCAGTGTCTGTCCGTATAACACTGTGCAGTACAGCACACTGCACTGTGCAGTTGTGCAGAGAATAAAACCAAGCTTCAGTGTCTGTTCGTATAACACTGTGCAGTACAGCACACTACACTGTACAGTTGTACACTGTGAAGTTGTACGGAGAATAAAACCAGATTCAGTGTCTGTCCGTACAACACTGTGCAGTACAGCACACTACACTGTACAGTTGTACACTGTGAAGTTGTACAGAGAATAAAACCAAGCTTCAGTGTCTGTCCGTACAACACTATGCAGTACAGCACACTACACTGTACAGTTGTACACTGTGAAGTTGTACGGAGAATAAAACCAGATTCAGTGTCTGTCCGTACAACACTGTGCAGTACAGCACACTGCACTGTGCAGTTGTACAGAGCATAAAACCAAGCTTCAGTGTCTGTTCGTAGAACACTGTGTAGTACAGCACACTGTATTGTACAGTTGTACAGAGAATAAAACCAGATTCAGTGTCTTCTGTACAACACTGTGCAGTACAGCACACTGCACTCTGCAGTTGTACAGAGAATAAAACCAAGCTTCAGTGTCTGTCCGTACAACACTGTGCAGTACAGCACACTGCACTGTACAGTTGTGCACTGTGCAGTTGTACAGAGAATGAAACCGGATTCAGTGTCTGTCCGTATAACACTGTGCAGTACAGCACACTGCACTGTACAGTTGTACAGAGCAGAAAACCAGATACAGGCCTGTATATATCATAAGAAGAAAGATAAGCTTAATTAATTATTAAGCTTAGTGAACATTTGATTTTTGGGACTACTTTATTTGCTTTTTTTTTAAACAAACCCTTCTCATATTACCTTACAATGTACTGTAGTACTTATATGAAATGTTCTCGTATAATGTACTCGTGAGTTTATATTAAGTACATAGGTTACTGTGGCAGTTCCACGATTGAACACACATGGGTCAAACTTTGATCCTTTTTGTGGTACCATAAAATGAACATCCCACATTGAAAGCTTTAAATTTTGCCTAACTCAAATTATATTTAGAGTAGGCATCTTTAACGACTACCTGACCATGGTGCATGACATGGTACAGGCTCGAGACCGACGGCTTAACGTCACATCAGATTTCTTCTCATCCCGGATGAATAAATCGAAAAACAAAGAGAGTACTGAACCCGGAATCTCTTAGTATAAAGGCGAGCACGTTGCCACTGTGCTAACGTGGCCCCTTACAAAATAATAAATGGTAGTGTCATTTTCCGCCCCTAAAAAGATAAATGTGGACATCCGAAAATCAAAAAAAAAAAACCTACTATTATCTGAAACACATAACACAAAACTTTTTTTAAAAAAAAAATACATGAATTTGGCAGTTGTTATCAGTAAAAAAGAAAATTTATTTCTAATTATTATACTGGTTCCTCCTTTTTTTTTTTCTATTTCCTATCAATCAGTGTTCTCCGTTGGTTTTTCCAAATATGTCGTCAAACCTGATCTAACCTTCTGCTGAGGAATGCATCGAATGTGTCCCTTTTCTTCCTCTCTTCTCTCTCTGTTTCTCTCATTTACCTGTCAGATCCGACGCTCTACTCGTTTGACTGGCCACCCACATGTAATGTATGGACCATTATTACTTCTCCTCATCCTGCAAGTGTGTTATTCGTACATATATATATATATATATATATATATATATATATATATATATCCATGTATTACCTTCTTTTGATTGTATACATCATTGAAAAAAATCCTAATTCATTGTTCTATTTTAAACAACTAAACACTGAATATTAAATTTTTTTCAAGTATCATAGTTTTTCATTACAAACATTGTATTTTAAATTTTTTTCAATTATCATATATTTTTATTACGTACACTGAATTTTAAAGTTATTTTCAAGTATCATATTTTTTTATTACGAACACTGAATTTTAAATTTTTTTCAATTATCAATATTTTTATTACAAACACTAAATTTTAAATTTTTTTCAATTATCATATTTTTTTATTACGAACACTGAATTTTAATTTTTTTTCAATTATCATATATTTTTATTACGAACACTGAATTTTAAATTTTTTTCAATTATCATATTTTTTTATTACAAACACTGAATTTTAAATTTTTTTCAATTATCATATATATTTATTACATACACTGAATTTTAAATTTTTTTCAATTATCATATTTTTTTATTACAAACACTGAATTTTAAATTTTTTTCAATTATAATATATTTTTATTACGTACACTGAATTTTAAATTTTTTTCAATTATCATATATTTTTATTACGTACACTGAATTTTAA